>VMDO01002966.1:97174-154210 GCA_007922755.1 Pedetes capensis | reverse complement strand
TGTTAAGTCAGAATAATATGTATTTTATTAAGTATGGCTTGTTTTTGATAACTATTTAATTTCTTCTGCTTGTACTTTTCTCCCATTATATTTTCTATGTTTGAATATCTGTGATTTCTCTCCATTGTGTCTTTCTTTCAATTAATATTGCCAGTGTTTTATTTAGGTTATTATTAAAATTTTAAGAACCTAAGTAATGGGTTTACTTATTGCTTCTTATTCACCCTTTCTTTACCAATCCATTCTTTCTACTTTCTTTGTATTTTTCTCTAGCTTTTTGAGATGAAACACTTAATTCTTGTATTTTTACTCTTATTTGAAGTTTAGCATTACAGATTTGCTATTTTCTAAGGCTCAAAAACATATTTTCTTATTATTATTCTTAAGATCTGGTTGTAATTTTTTATAACAGAGCTATGAAGATCAATATTCCATTTTCCTAATGGTGATTTTTTTTTTTTGCACTCCTAGAACTAATGTGCCTGCGGCCATAGCCCTGTGGCATCCGATCCCATCAGATCTCAGAAGCTAAGCAGGGTCGGGCCTTGTTAGTATCTGGATGGGAGACCACCTGGGAACACCAGAAGCTGTAGGCTTGGGAGAAGGACCTGGCAACCCCCTCCCAAAAATCAATCTGCCATTGAAAACCCTATGAACAGCAGAGAATCACTGACAATAGTGTTTCCCCTGTTGTACAGAGGGTCGCTATGAGTCGGATACCGACTCGAGGGCACCTAACAACAACAACAAGAACTAATGCATTGTGATCAAATGAGTTTGTATTGCTTAATAATTTTTGAAATTATTTTTCAAAATTTTGCCTAATACTTGATCAGTTTTTGAAATTTTTTTCTTCCGGTACTGGGTATTGAACCCAGGGCCTTGTGCTTGCATGCTCTCCAAGTGCTGGACCACTGAGCTGCACCGCCATCCTTTTTTTTTTTTTTTTTTTTACTTTTTGAGACAGGGTCTTGCTAAATTACGCAGACTGCATCTGGTCTCGAACTTGCGATCCTCCTGTGTCCGCCTCCCTAGCTGTGGGGATTATAGGAATGAACCACCTTCCCTGGTTTTTAGTTTTTGGAACTATTGTAGAGGCCCTATTAAGCAAGTATTTTCTCTGTCTGCAATGTGAAGTTTCTTAATGTAGGGATTCTATTGACTAGGACTTGAGTACCAAGGATGCTGCTTTGGTATGAATTTTCGCACCAAAACTCATATTGAAATTTAGTTCTCTTGTGAAGTATTATGTAGGGGGAAATTGGGAGGAAATTGGCAAAACCCCCAAAACTAGGAAAACAGCTTTTGAAGATCTGGTTTGTAAATTAGAAATCTAGGGAAAATGAAAGTAACTTGATTGGACATTTGCACAAAACCCTTTATAAACCCCCCAAACCTAATTGGACAATTGGACTCAAAGCTGATTGGCTCAGGCCATTTGGGGCAAGCTATATAAGGAGCTGCACCGCAGCAGCTCACTACCTCTCTCGCCTGGACCACTGGCAAGGAAACAGCTCTCTCTCTGTGTGGACCACTGACTAGACAAGAACTCTCCCTCCTCTTGACCACCAAAACCAGGACAACTAGATAGTGCGCTCAAGGAATGAAGGACTACAAGCAAGCTGAGGAAAGCCTGTTGGACCCAGTGCCAAGAGGCCGAAGCTGAGGCCAGTCTCCCATCCCAGCACCAGAGGTGGAAGAGCTATGGCTCACCGTTCTCCCTCCCGCCCCCACCCCGCCATAGCATAGAGCTGCAGCACTTAGGCTGCTAGCACTTGTTATAGCTGTACACTTTGGGTTTCTCCCCGCCCTTCTACCAGCGGAGAAAGAAATAAAGAGCTGTGTTTGTCCCAGCAAGGCAAAAGCGCCTGAGGCTTTTTCCTTTCTCCCATCTCCCCGAGGGCCTCAGGAGTCTGCACCCCTCACCCGAGGGTCCCAAGTGAGTTGTGTTTAGTATCTGTGTGCATGGTGGCATCTCCTGCCTAAACATTCGGGCCAGACCAGGAGGTGTGTGCCCTACAGTATTAAGAGGTGGAACCAGGTAGGACCTTTAAGAAGTGATTAGGTCATGAGGGCTCTGTCCCCATGAATGGATCGAACCATTCATGGATTAAAGGATTAAAAGGTTAAGGTGTTATTTCAAGAGTGGGTCTGTTATAAAGCCAGTTGGCTCTGTCTGTTACATGCACTTCTCTTGCCATGTGTTGTCCTGCACCACCTAAAATACTGGCTTACATACAGTGCCATCTCTGCTTCGAATTCAGGTTTTTTGAGCAAATACTATGGGGAATGAGACCTCACTCTTGATAATGTAACTTAACCAGAGAATCAAGTTTCCTTACCTTATGTAGCAGTTTTAGGCTTTTGAGTCCGGGAACAGAGTTTATTATTTAAATCATTGCCCAGGATCACTGCTGTCCTTTCTCTATGGCACTGTACAGTATGGAAGTTCCATGTAGTGGTGCCAGTATGGATTCCTGGTCTGCAACTCATGAGTCCAAAGCCCTGCTTCATTATTCTAGAGGTGTGATGTTGGCCAAAGTATGTCTTTAAGTCTCAAACACTCTTCCTTTATAATTGGAATAACAATTGCATATTATTCTTACCGTTGCTGTGAGGGATAAAGTCAGTAAAGCATGGTAGCAGTTCATGAGTACCAGGACCATATGCATTCTCATCACTTCCTAAATGTACTGTTGTTGTTGTTAGGTGCTGTCGAGTCGTGTCCTACTCATAGCGACCCTTATAGGGTTTTCAATGGCTGGCTGTTTCGGGATTGCCTTGGGAGTGGATTGCCATATACTTCTCCCATTTTTGCAGTGCTGGGAATCAAACTTGGGACCTCAGAGACCGCAGGGCAGTGCTCTACCAACTGAGCTAAACCCCAGCCTACTTCTAAATGTATAACATATCATTTTCTCTGTGAACATTCATTATTGAAGGTCAAAAATATCCTGTTAGACTTAAGGAGTGGTGATATAGGATGGTCTGGATATTTTTTTTCTTCTATTTTCATACTTTCATGATTATACTTTAGGTAAAGAATTTTGAAATACAGAAGTAGAGCACTTGATTAAACCATCACATCAATCTTTGTTAATGAGGAGTGTGACATTGAGTCTTTAAAGCTGCATTGATGGCTGTCTTGGAATAAAAAAAATACAGATTTGTTTTGCAAAATCTAAGTTTATATGACAGGTGTAAAATGGGGTAGAAAAATGTTGGGGAAATACAGAAAAAAAGTGCCAATCCAGCTGTAGCTGTTTTTGAGCAATATTTGACCCTTGCAGGGCATTGTTTTTGCCTCATTTTGGGTAGTGCTGGGTTACTTCTAAGAACATTACAGGGAACTTCTGGCTTGAAGTAGAATGTGGAAGTGGCAGCATTGGATCTTTCCCTTAAAGAGCTTTAGGTCTCTTCTTTTTAAAAACTCTTGATGCCTCAGGCTATTTGAATGACACATCACAAAGGAGAGTTGCCCTTTCTGAAATATTACAAAAACTCACTTCTTTTTTTTATTGGATACTTTTAATGTACACCTTAATGTGATTCATTCTGACATGCTTTTCATTGTGGCATTTCCATATATGCATTTAGATGTACATTATTCATATAGGTTTCCCCTTACCCTCTTGTATGCTTCCACCCCACGCTCCCCATCTAAGTCTTCTCTATCATTTACTTGGTAATATTTTTGTATATGTCCTTGGGTTCCAATTCAGTTTAAGATAGAAACTTTTTCTGTAGAAAAACTCACTTCTTTAAATAGGAATAGCAGATTCATGTGAAGCCACTTACCAAAGTCTCCTAGACCAATGAGCATCAGGGTTGCTCAGTGTCAGTATCTTGAAACAATTCAGCTGATAGTAGAAGGTAAAAGTTCCCTTGCATAGTGAGACTTCTTAGCATGATCCAACATTCTGGCACTCCATTATTTCCTGAGTATTAGATCAGAAAAACAAAATAAAGAAAGGGGTGTTGCAAGACTTTAAACTAGCATACAGAGCACAGCATATTTTATCACTCTAAAGAAGATATCTGTATTTTTATAAATGGAATTCCTAAGTCTTCAGGACACATTAGGGAATGTCACACCATATTTTTTGAGGGAGAAGGGAGATGCAATATTTGGTGTCATGATTGAATTTATTCTTCTACAACAAAGTGTTGTCAGGGAACAGGATAGAAGATAAGAACCTGCTTGAGGACAGAATTTTCTTCCATCTTTCATATCCTAGTTCTTTAAAAATCTGTTTTAAATATGAAATTTTATCCAAGTGAATTTAGTTCCCTTTAAATCCACCAAACAAACAAACAAACAAACAAACCCCCAAAAAACCCAAAACTCTTTGGCTGCAAATTTCCCTGATTTAGAGTAAACCTAAACACAGCATGATGGCTGCATTAGGGACTTAGATGGCTGCTACATTGGGGCTTAATTCCCTGGGAAATATTTTTTATCTGTGATGGGCAGTCAGGGACAGACAAACACTTGGGTATTGGGCCTTGCAATATCACTTCCACAACTTTAAGTAGTTTTAGATTCCTTTCAAAATGTGATGAAAGCTATGATCTCTCATTCAGAGTTAGCATTTGGTTCAACCTTTGTAGCAGCGTATCTATATGTGCGTCCTGCTTCCCTCTCATACCTTTATTCCTCTTGTGCAATTATAATTCTCAGCAAACCATAAAGGGCCTGTTATGGGGGAATTTTGGGACTCGTGTTGGCTGGTAGAAAAGTATAAAATGTGGCTCCTCAAGAAACTTGAAATACAGTCTTGTTGAGGAGGAAGCCCCCAAAGATAAAAATATGAATAATCTTGGTAATAGCCCATAACAAGAAAGTCAGAGTTTTAGAGGAAACAGAAGTCATGGATCAGTAGCACTGTTTGAAAAGATCACAATGTTCTGGTCTGACCACACACATATGGGACAGGGACATCCTCAGGACACAATTTCAGTTGGGCAATAAATTTAATTTTCTGTAAATTGAATGTAATTTGTATTTTAAGCTCTTATAATACTGACTAGTGGGTGTTTAACTCAAACAAGCGGGTTTTGCTTCCTTCCCCCATAATTTGGTACTGACAGTGTTTCAAAGAGGGTTGTGTGTGTGAGAACACCTGTTCCTCAGTGTCTACTCCTGAATAGGGGTGGGGACATGGGTGGTGATGAGATGAAGAGTGAGGTGAAGCAGCTCCATAAGAAATTACCATGAATACAAAGCACATCAGTTAATTCATACATGTTATCTCACTGCACATAAAACATTTTAAGTCACTTAAGCACAAAGAGCTTTCATACGAAAACACAGATTCCTTACTTCTCTTAAAAAAAATCTAATGGAAATACTGGTCCCACATTCCTATAATTCTTGTTTATTTTTCAATATACTAATTTTCTGCAGCACCCAGGTCCCGAGATTTGATCTTATAACCCTTGATGCAAAAGAAAGGGCTTGGGCCCAGACTTGAGGGAAATATAGGATGTTTAAACAATGATGCAAGAACATAAGAAAATTTAAACAAGGCAAAGGGAAAGGATGATGCAGTAGGTATTTATGTCACACACAAAAAAGTCATGTTGAAATGTAAGATAAATTCAGGCAAAAGTGGGTAGAATGTGAAATTGTAGAGCTATGTAAGGATCACACTGGGAATTGGAGACTGCTGTGAACTAAAGAAAAGCATTGATGAATTTTAATTGATGTGCTAACTAATGGCACTAGTTATTATGGACATGGTATATAGCATAAGTCAGATGACAGGAATAAAAAAGTAGAAGGAGTGAAAACTGAATTAGAAAATTCTGCCTTGAATAGCTCAGCAGATTTTGTGAGCAGCTATTGGGGTAGAAATTGTATCTCAATGTCCAAAGTAATATTCTAGATCATTAGAGGCTTTTAATATAAGTGTTCTGCTTCTTTTGCCCCCTGCCATATTCATTAGGCAGCTGGTCAGTATTTGCCCTGAGTTTTTGCATACATTATTTGGTTTTGTTTTATTAAATCTTACATTTTATTTTACATGCACAGGGCCGGAGCGTAGTGAGTGACTGAGCAGAGCAAAGAGCTGGGTAGACTGCAAAGAGTGCTGAGAGTGCCAGCCACCATGTGAGTTTTCAAATGGCAGGAAAGCTGTTAGAGAAAAAAGAAGTTATGGATTAGTAGGATGCCCTGGGGCAGGGCAGAGGAGGTCTACTGGTGCCAGTCATCTTGGGCTCCAATCTGACCTGGACAGTTATCTTCTGTGGGTGTAAAATTTACTATTGGGGAGCCACTTAGGCAACTGAGAAATTGTATGCTCCTTGGATTTTTTTTCTTTCTCCTTACTGCACATACATTCCTAAACATGAGTTAGCTTTAAATAGATTGTTCTGTTTTAATTGGAATTGCATAAATTTTCATTTAATAATGACACTATATTTCCCAAAGGCTATTATTATTGGGCTGGGATTTAGCTCAGTTGGTAGAGCACCACTCTGCAGTCTCTGAGGTCCCAGATTCGACCCCCAGAACCGCAAAAATGGGAGAAGGATATGGCAATCCACTCTGGAGGCAATCTGGAAACAATCAGCCATTAAAACCCTATGAGGGTCTCTATGGGTTGAACATGACTCGATGGCCCACAACAACAACAATAACAACATTATTATTATTATTACATTTGCATCCAGTATAATGACTTTCAATATGGAATTTTCATACAATTGCATCATGTACTTTGCACCTGTTTTCTCCATAGTTACCCAACTCCTTCTCCCAATAATCCCCTCCCCACTCCAGATAAGTCCCCTTGTATTTTCCAATCTTGGATATATATAATTATATACATATTTATATATAATATATAAATATGGTATGTCATATATAATATATATTATATATATTTCCTTTAAAGGTAGATTTAGCTTCCTCATATGAGTAAAAACGTGTGGTGTTTCTCTTTCTGAGTCTGACTTATTTTTGCTTAAAATGGTAATCCCCAGCTCCATCCATTTTCCTGCCAATGACATAATTCCCTTCTTCTTTATGGTTGAATAATATTCCATTGTGTATGTATACCACATTTAAAAAATCCAATCATCTATTGATGGCTATCTGGGATAATTCCATGCCCTTGTAATTGTGAAGAGTGCTACAATGAACTTGAAAGTGCTAGTGTCTCTATGGTATGTTGACTTGGATTCCTTTGGATATATATCCAGGATTGGTAGAGCTGGATCATACGGTAGTTTTATTTTAAGTTTTCTAATGAACCTCCACACTGATTTCCATACTGGCTGTACTAGTTTACAGTTCCACTAACAGTGTAAAAGGAAAGAGTTTCCTTTTTCTCCTCATTCTCTTTAGCATTTTTTATTGTTCATTTTATTGATATTTGCCATTCTGACTGGAGATGGAATCTCAGTGTAATTTTGATTTGCATTTCCCTGACGGCTAAGGATGATGAACATTTTTAAATACACTTATCAGCCATTTTCATTTCTTCTTTTGAGAATTATCTACTCAGTGCCATTGCCCACTTATTGATTGGAATATTTGCTTTGTTTGGTATTTAATTGTTGAGTTCTTTATTAATCTTCTGTTAGATGTGTAATTGGCAAAGGTTTTTCTCCCATTCTGTGGGCTCTCTATGATATTGATTGATTTCTTTGCTGTGAAGAGGCATTTTAATTTCATGTTATCCCTTTTGTCAATTCTTGATAGTATTTTCTGGGCTTTTGGAATCCTTTTAAGAAAGAACTTGCCTATACCGAGGTGTTGAAGTGTGTTCCTGACATTATCTTCTATTCGTTTCAAAGTTTCCAGTTTTACATTAAGATCTTTGATCCATTTTGAGTGGATTTTTGTTTTGTAGAGGGCAGAAGGTATGGATCTACTTTCATTCTTCTACAGGTGGATATCCAGTTTTCCCAGGACTCTTTGTTGAAGATGCTAGCTTTTTTCCAATGTATGCTTTTGACATTGTTGTCAAAGATCAGGTGACTGTAGATGTGTGGATTTATTTCTGGGTCTTCTGTCCTATTCCATTGATCTTCATGCCTTTTTTTGGTGCCAATACCAAGCTGTTTTTATTATGATGGCCCTGTAATATTATTTGATCTCAGGTATTATGATGCCTCCTGCATTATTCCTACTGCTTAGGTTGCTTTTAATATTTGGGGTCTTTTGTGTTTCCGTATGAATTTTAGTACTGTATTTTCTATTTCTATGAAGTATATCATTGGAGTTTTTGTAGGGAAAAATTGAGAGGAAATTGTCAAAAACCCCCAAACTGGGAAAATGGCTTTTGAATGTCTGGTTTGTAAATTAGAAATCTAGGGAAAATGAAAGTAACTTGGTTGCATGTTTGTACAAAACCCTTCCTGATTGGACAAATGGAATGAAAGCTGAGTGGCTCAGGCCATTCTGTTGGCAAGCTATATAAGGAGCTGCGCTATGGCAGCTCGATCTTTTTTCCTCCTTTTTTGCCCATACCATCAGCTAAGCAAGCCCTTCTCGCCAGTTCCTGCCCGGACCACCGATAGTGAATTGTGTTTAGTATCTGTGTGCGCAGTGGTGCTGCCCATCTGAACCTCCAGGCTGGACAGGGAGGCGCATGCCCCACAGTTTTGATGGGGATTACACTGAATCTGTAGGTAACTTTTGACAGTATAGCTATTGTCACAATATTAATTCTTCCAAACCATGAGCAAGGGAAATCTTTCCTTCTTTTAGTGTCTTCCTCAAGTTCTTCTTTAGTGTTTTGAAGTTTCATTGTAGGGGTCTTTAGTTTCCTTGGCTGGATTTATTCCTAGATGTTTTTTGAAGGTATTTTGAATGAAACTGTTGCTTTAATTTCTTTTTCATCATGTTCATTATTAGTATATAGAAATGTTACTGATTTTGAATATTGATTTTTGTGTCCTTCTACTTTGCTGAATGTACTTTCCAGATTTAAGAGTTTTCTCGTAGAGTTTTTAGGGTCTTTTAAGTATAGGATCATGCCATATGCAAATAGGGATAATTGTACTTCTTCATTCCTTATTTGTATCCATTTTATTTCTTTCTCTTGAGTTAGTGTGATCTAAAACTTAGATCATTATATTGAGTAACAGTGGAGACAGTAGAAATCCTGGTCTCATTCCTAATTTAGAGGAAATGCTTTCAGTTTTTCCCCACTTTGTGTAATGTTGGCTATTGTTGTTTTTAGGTGCTGTTGAGTCAGTATCCGACTCATAGCGACTCTACATACAACAGATGAAACACTATTGTCAGTGCTTCTCTGATGTTCATAGGCACTGGAGGTTGAAGGCCTTCTTGTAATATTGTTTATTTTTAATCTTGGTTGAGTAGCATTAATAGCACACAGAGATTCAAATGAAAGAAGTACATCATTGGTTGTACACACCAAATTATGTCTGTTTTATTTCCAGCTATATAGAAGCTTTTGTGAAAATGTGGCTGGAAAATTTCTATCTTTTCTTATATCAATCAGTTGGTTTTGCAAACACATTGCAAAGGAAGTAGGTTGTATGTGGATATATAAATTGATTTAAATTCTTAATAGTTTTGTTGACACAATTTTAAAAAACCAGTTACATCATTTGACACAGGCATTACACTTCTCTGTATTTATGCTTAGAAAATAGAAGAATATATGCATTTGACATTCATTTGGGGTTCTTTATGGTCTTTTTCTTTATAATACTGAAAAGTAGAAATATCTTAAATATTCAAAATTAGAAATAAGTTCTCTATACAATGAAAGTATACACAGACATCAAATCACATATAATACCAATAGTTATGACTATATTTGTTGAACATTTGCTATGTGCCACTTAATACATGGGTCCCCAGCCCATGGGCTGCAGACTGATACATGTGTTAGGAGCAAGACTGCACAACGGGAGGTGAGTGGGAGGATGAATGAATTTCATCTGTATTTACAGGTACTCTCCATCACTTACTCATGTTACTGCCTGAGCTTCACCTCAGGTCTGTGGAAAAATTGTCTCCACAAAACTGGTCCTTTGTGTCAAAAATGTTGGGGACTTGGCGCCCGGCACGGTGGCACACACCTGTAATCCCAGCGGCTCGGAAGGCGGAGGCAGGAGGATTCCAAGTTCGAGACCAGAGGCAGTCTGCGTAATTTAGCAAGACCCTGTCTCAAAAACTAAAAAAATGGGCTGGGGGTGCAGCTCAGTGGTCCAGCACTTGCAGAGCATGTAAGCACGAGGCCTTGGGTTCAACCCTCAGTACCAACAACAACAAAAAATGTTGGGGACTATTGACTTAATGTACTTAAATAAGTGGTTAAATTTAATCCTCATTACAACCTAATACCTTGATATTAGGTTTTGGATGATAAGTCATTCTCCTCCCCCTACCAAAAGGCTTCAGGAGTGTGGTCCCCAGGTGTTGGCACTGATTTGGGGGTTCTGGAAGCTTTAGGAGGTGGGCTCTACCTAGGGGAAGTAGGACACTGGGGGTGAGTCCTTGAAATTGTCTAGGCCCTGGTCCCTCCCTATCTCTCCCTGCTTGATTTCTACCATTAGGTGAATAGCCCCTCCCTGACCCATTCTCTCATAACCATGATGTTCTGTCCAAATGCTTGGGGACAAGGGACCATGGATTGAATTTTCTGAAATCATGAGCAAAGTTTGTTTCTGTCAGGTATTTGGTCACAAGACAAGAAAATTAACTAACACAGAAAATGGAGATGTTATACAACATCTGAAAGCCACATGCCTACCCAATAATTGAAATTAGATTCAAGTCCAGGTATGAGTGTCTGTAAGGCTCAAGTCTATAAAACTTCATTGTTGATATTTAATTCTATAGAGAAATGCACATAATTTATTGCTAAGAGAAGGGATAGAAAGGAGTATATATAATGTTACCATGTTAAAAAAAAACTTTAAATGATCAGGTCCTGTGGCACACACCTGTAATTAAACCAACTTTGGGGAGGTTGAGGCAGGAGGATCTGTGCAACTTGGCAAGACCTGTCTCAAAATAAAAATAAAGAAAAGGTGCTAGGGGTGCAGCTTAGTGGTAGAGCACTTGGTTAGTATGCATACATATTGAAGTACTCAGTACTGGGATTGGGGGGAAACTTTAAATGCATATAAAGAAAAAGCTAGAAGGGCATCACTAAAGTTAAAATAGTTACTCTTGGGTGGTGACAACACAGGTTTTGTTTATTATTATTGTTTTACTTTATTTCTCAACTTCCATGCAATGAGCATATATTGGTTTTATAATTAGAAAAACAAAGTGTTTCTCCTACAATTCTGCTGCTCCAAAATATTAATTGTAGTATTATTTCTAATATAATTGGGAACATTTTGAATATCCAACAATAGAATTGGTTAATGAAATATTGCTCATTGAAGCAATGAAGTAATATAAAATAAAATGATTGCTATTAAGTATAGGTAATAAACGGTGATAATATTTATTAAGGAATGGTCTGTGAAATAAAAGAGAAAATATTTGTACTAAGATTACCATGATTACAGTGAAAGAATATATTGCATAGAATAATAAAAGAGAGTGTGGTATTGCAGGATGTGGGACTGATACAAATATTTTCATTAGGGTTGTAACTATGAATATTGTAAAATAAATAATTTCTGCAATTTGATAAACAACTGAATATATTAGAGAGAAAATATCTAAATGAAATGGTTTGTCTATTTTGCTACTGTGTAAAAAGTCTGTACTTCTTAGAGGGCGATACACTTAGACAGGTTTGGTTTGACGGCAAAGTATACATTCTCTTTATATGTTTCAGCATTATCAGAAAAGATACGGTTATACAAGCAGTGCAGCTTCTGGTTTTCTTGTCTTCCACACTTACCAGAGCTATTCCTACAGATTGCTGCCATCTCAAATTAAAAAACAACCTGAAAAAATCTCCCCAGACAGGTTGTCTCAGCTGCTTTGACAAATGCTGAATACTGTGCCCCTGAGGTCATGGCAAATGACAGGATTTGAGAAATAAATAGAAAATGCTTCTCTGGCACTCTCTCATCCCTACTTTGCTGAGTATGATAGGCTGTGCTAAAAGCCGGGAGCTTCTAGCTGTGCAGTTCTAGCTGGCGTCCACAAAGACAAAAATGTATCTCCTGCCTGGACATGGATGTGTGGGCTCAGTCTGTGTCTTACCTCTGGGGTATTGGAATGAAAGCTGGCTACTTGCCTAGTTTTCTTTCAGAGCCTAGATACAGAGGAAGCCAAATGTCAAGCTGCCTATTTTGGAACCAAATGACTTACTTGTCTTCTTTCGCCTCTCTCCAGCCTGCTTCCTATACACAGGTTGTCACTGGTAGATAAAAATGCATTATTCCAGGTTCTCAGTTGAGAGCTACAGACAGTGAGTTTAGCAACAGTCATTCAATGTCAGCCACTACCGTAAAATTTAGGGGTTTTTTTTGTGTATAGATGTGTATGTGTGTGTTTTAAAAATTTTAGCATTCTATTGTTTTTTTTTTTGTGAATTATAATTGAATTGTAGAAGTGTGGACTTCTTAAGCTGCTGTGACAAATTAAGGAACCATTTTGATGGTTGATGGAAACTCCTAAGGAAAGGAAGAACATACTGTACAAGCTTGGTATTCCTTACTGAGACACAGAAATCCAGAAGTTCACAACATTATTAAAGCTAGAAGTAACTTAAGTGATCATAGTTTTTAATGCCTTCAGTGTGAGATGTTTGAATTGGAAATATGATTTTCACAAAAACTTCACTGACCAATCTTCATACAATTCTGATCTGAAAAATAGTTACATAGAACCAGGCACCGTGGCACATGGCTATAATGCCAGTGATTTTGGTTGAGGCCTAAGGTTCACAAGTTTGAGGCCAGATGCAGTTTGTGCAACTCGGTGAGACCCTGTGCCAAAATAAAATAATGAAAAATAGGGCTAGGGGTGAAGCTCAGTAGTCTAGCACTTGCCTAGCATGTTCAAGGTCCTGAGTGCAAACCCCTCAGTACTGCAAAAATAAATAAAATTAAAAAATAAAATTAGAAGATAAATCATCAAATTGCATGGTGCTTGAGGCAACAGGCAAAGTTTGTGAGTCCATGTGTAACATTCCTTGCTACCCATAACAGTAATACGTAGTATCAGTGCAGTGAAATAGAAATGCTGGTGTGTGGGCTTTAGATTGATATTAAGCATATGAATACTTGAGGAAAAGAATAAATTTAGGAAATATAAATGGATATCATCACTAAAAATCATTTAATCCTACAAAATAACATAGTAGCAACTACCTTCAATGGATTGCATAGGTCTTAACCATTAGAAAATTATATGGCTTCATTTATACAGAAAATATAAACCAACTCATAATAAGCAATTGTTGTGTGCCTTATCATACCCACATCCTTACACTTCTGCCAACGGGATCTTGCCTTTACAAGATGTTTCATTTGGTGGAACCATTCTCTCTCATTCTCAGTAATTTTTTTTTGGGGGGGGGGCAGAAGTTGGGCTTTATTCATTTGTTGCTTCAGGGCTGAGTTCTAATAATCTTAAATCAAGCTGATAATCTCATCTTTTCAGTCATAGTAACTGGTTCAGAGGTGAACCCATAAAGTAGTCAAAGGCACTAAGATGTGGGGAGGTATCTGTTAAATTTCTGGAAATAGAATCTGCTTTCATCTACAACAGTTACAGGAAGATACATGTGAGTCATATTATGGCATCTATTTGGCTATCATACAGGTAGAATCTGGTGTGTGTGTGTGTGTGTGTGTGTGTGTGTGTGTGTATATACACATGTGCACATGCATGTTGGAGAGAGGGGTCATTGGGCATTGTGTAGTGCCTGTGCATTGAACAGATACAATAGAGGGCACTGCAGACAAATGGAGAAAAATGGTCCCAGCCACCATTTACTGTATAATTAATCACCACCTGAACTAAGAACTCTTTGTGGTCACTAATTATCTTTATTAAGCTCCTTTTTTTTGTGTGTTTTTGATTTCTTAAACTATGTTGTTGTTGTTGTTGTTGTTGTTGTTAGGTGCTGTGGAGTCGGTATCCAACTCATAGCGACCCTCATAGGGTTTTCAATGGCTGACTGTTTCAGGATTGCCTTGGGAGTGGATTGC
This sequence comes from Pedetes capensis, assembly GCA_007922755.1. Taxonomy (NCBI): domain Eukaryota; kingdom Metazoa; phylum Chordata; class Mammalia; order Rodentia; family Pedetidae; genus Pedetes; species Pedetes capensis. The sequence continues at coordinate 140,098 of VMDO01002966.1, read as the reverse complement.
CAGGTCCTTCTCCCATTTTTGGGGTGCTGGGAATTGAACTTGGGACCTCAGAGACTGCAGCACAGCACTCTACCAACTGAGCTAAATCCCAGCCCTTCTTCAACTATAAATAGTCCTAACTGATACAGAATCGTAGGGTATTTTTTTGTAGCAGGAAGTTCAGCCATATGTTCAAAAGGTAATTATTATTTTCTGAGCCAGGTACAATGTATTTGTTAGAAAATGGCACATAGTTAGATAATTATTTATCTTAACTCACTACATTCTGGAAAGCAGTGTTACAAGGAGTAAGTTCATAGTCATATTCCCAGATATCTCTGTGTTGTAGGAGCAGCTGCTAAACCTTGATTCACATTTTGGTGTGATATGAATGAGAGGAGAGGAATCTATTTACTTAATTTATTTTTTGTGGTAGTGGAGTGTTGAATCCAGGACCTCATTCATGCTTGGCAAGTGCTCTACCACTGAACTGCCCCCTCTGGAACTCTTTTTTCATTTTTATTTTGAGACAGAGTCTTGCTAAATTGCACAGGCTGCCCCGGCCTTAAACTCGTATTCCTCCTCCTTCAGCCTCCCAAGTTCCTAGTTACTGCGGTTACAAGCATGCACCACAGTGCTTGCTTATTTATTTATTTATTTATTTATTTATTTATTTATTTAAAAAATTCATTGTTCTTTGCTCCTTGGAGCAATTTGTTTGTTTATTGCTGTGTTGGGACTTGAATCCAGGCCCTTGCACATGCTGGGCAGAGTCTCTACCACTGAGCTACAACCGCAGTGGACTTTTTGTAATCATTTTAACTACGCAGAATTTAAATCTTCTTCCAGTAAGTATCCAAGAAAAAGCCTGGCTATTCGCTTTCTCAGATTCCCTTGCAATTAGTGCATAGGCAGATGATCTATGTTCTACTAATCAATGTACCTGTTATGGAACTTCAGGCTAAATTTGATGTGAAGTAGAAGGGCCTGTGAAGAATCCAGTTTGGTGGTAGGTGACAGTGGTAGTAACACTAACCAAATCTATTACCTAGAGATAAAAGTAGCTATAGTCTTAAGGCACTGTACTGTGTCAATTTTGGTCATAGGTGCAAGATGATGAATTTATTATTCAGACCAAAGGCAGTAGTGCTTTTCTAAGTAATTTCTTTGAGTTTTGGTTGGTTGGGCCTCATGACCTAATAATGTCTGACAGGTCTGGGTAAATCAGAATTTTGTACAAAGTTTTGCTAGGCTCCAATCACAAAATAATAGCAATAGCTTCTAGAATTTAGAAGCAAAGATTCTTTTTCTTTGAGAAAGAGCTCTTGCTTTCCTACTGGGCCCCAAGAGAGACAAAAAGCCTCATAATAGTTCATTGGGTAGTCATGCAAAAAAATACTCATTAATTGATAAACCAAGCTATAAAGTTGGATAACAACAATATTGTACTTTCTTACCAAATGATAGTGACAATATTGGTTTAGTTCTAAGCAAGTGTTAGGGGCACAAGTAAGATGTATTATACAGGCAACTCATATTCAGACTGTGCCTGCTCCTGTTAATATACAACTTTGGCAGCATGGTCAGGTTGACTGAGGTGGATCAGTCTAGAGTACAGAAGGTGAAGAACTAGAGTCCCCCAGGAGTGATCTGCAGGAGAACAGGGGATGGAAATATGTTCTAGCATACAGAAATTTAGATTTTTTCTACATTTTTTGGAAGGTGATATACTTAAAAGGCATGGTTCTATGTCAGTTCATAGGATGAGGCACTTAGTTTTCCTAGATGATCAGAGATATGAACTAAAAACAATTTTAGGCAAGGCCTGAAGTTTTTCGGGAAAGGGAAGAATTATTAGATACAACTGTCAGAATGAGTATGAGAATAGTTTAGTGCATGTGGATGCTATACAAAAGGCCTCTCCCTGTGCAAAATTCACTTGAATAGGAAAATTCACAGAAAAAATCTGTAAGAGGAAAATGGGCATAGTAAAATGAGCCCAGACTCATCAATTAGCAGGAAAAATGTAAATCAAAACTCTATAGAATGCTCAGTAAACACCAGGATGGATAAAATTAAGATGAAAAATGTTCTCAAGGTGTTATCACGTGGTAGAAGTATGCAGGACACCTAGGACTTCTAACTTTGCTGCTGAGAGTGTTAAGTTGTAAGTGTCTACTTTGAAATATATTTGGCAGTGTCTATTAAAATTTAACATATGCTGATTCTTTGACTCAGTAATTCCATTTTGAATAACATAACAAAAATAATTGCATGTAAAAGTGCACCAAAAGACTATTTTTAGACTGAAATAAAAATTTGTAAAAGTGAAAATCTAGAAACAATCCATACATCCACCTATTAGAATGGATAAATTGTTTGTCCAGCCAACTGTATATTATATAGCAAGAAAAATGAGGAGATAATGGTTACATTTAACAACATGAATGAATCTTATAAATGTAATGTGGAATGACTGAAGCCAGACACAAGAAAATATATTGGATGAATGCTTTCATATAAATTTAAAAAGCAGGCAAAACTAACCTGGTGAACTGCAGTTTCAAGGCACATGAGGGAATAGTGCCTGGAAAGGGACTCCTGGGTTGTTGATAATATTCTGTTTCTTGATTTGGTTGTAGTTATGAGGTTATCCTAATTTTGAGGACAGTAATCAAACTGTCCATTTTGGCGTACTTTCCTGTATGGTGTTATATTTTGGTAAAAATGTTTATTAAATGACACAACTTAAGGTGGTATAATCACAGAATATATGATAGCATTTTAAATTGAAAAAGCATTAATTATTATCATGGATTGAAAAATATCAAATATATAATAATCTTCAGTTTATAGTGATAGCAATAATAACAAAAACATTGCCATGTTTCATTGTTAGGATATATATATAATATATATATGTATATAATATTATATATATATATATATATATATATATATATATATATATATATATGTATGTATTTCTACTATTAGCCAGTGATCAGATCAGGTCCAGGAGCCTCATGAAGAAAAAGGTCAGCATTTTGAACTGGGCAGTCTGAGTGAAATCTAGCTCTGGGATGTAGATTTCTTAAAGGCTACAGTTATTTTACTGGTTACTTCCCCTCTTGTGGCTCTTCATCTAGGATTGCTAGAATTTACTTTGTTCTAACCTAATTACAGCCAGAGAAATTTGTAATTCACTTGTTGTTAGATCCTGTCAAATCAGGTCCAACTCATAGTGACACTATATATAACACAGCTAAACACTTTCTGATTCTGTGCAGGCACATGATCTTTTTTATGTTTAAACCCATTGCTGCAAAGACTGTGTCAATCCATCTAGTTGAGGGTCTTCCTTTTTGTTTTGTTGACCTGCCACTCTCCCAAACATGATGCCTTTCACCTGGGATTGGTTCCTCCTAACAACATGTTGAAAATACATCAGGAGCAGTCTAGACATCCTTGCTTCCTGGAAGGACTCTTGTTGCACTTCTAGGACAGATCCGTTGGTTCTTTTGGCAGTCCATAGTATATCCAATATTCATCCCCAGAACCAATCCTTCTCTTTTCTCCCTTATTCAATGTCCAGGTTTTGATTTCTTGACTACTGCTTCTGTGAGTGTTGATTGTAGAACCAACTAAAGCAAAATCTTAGACAACCTCAAGTTTTTTTCCAATTTATCATGAAGTTGCCTACCAACCCAGTTGTAAGGAATTTTGTTTTGTTGATGTTGGGGCACAACCCATACTAAAGGCTGTATTTGATCTTCATCAGTAAATGTCTCAAGTCCTCTTCACTTTCAGGAAGTAGAGTTGTGTCATCTGCATAATACAGGTTGTTAATGAGTCTTCCTCAAATCCTGACACCTCATTCTTTTTCATATAGTCCAGATTTTCAGGTTATTTGCTCAGCATAGAGATTAAAGAGATATAGTGAAAGGAAACACATCTGATGCACATCTTTCTAGACTGTAAACCAGGCAGTGTTTCCTTGGTTTGTTCCTATGACTGTCCGCGGGTCCATGTACAGATTCCTCATGAGTACAATTAAGTGTTCTGATGTTCCCATTCTTTACAATGTTATCCCTAATTTGTTATGATCCACAAAGTCAAATGCCTTTTCATATTCACTAGAACATAGATCGACATTTTTCTGGTATTCTCTGCTTTTGGTTAATACCTATATGATATCAGCAGTGATGTTCCTGGCTCCATGCCCTCACTATCTATATACTGCTACAGTGGCTTTTGAATGATCTTTAGCATAATTTTACTTGCATGTGATATTAATGATATAATTCAATAATTTCCACATTCAGTTAGATCCCCTTTCTTGGAATTAGGAACAAATATGGCTCTCTTCCTGTCATTTGTTCATGTAGCTGCTTTCCAAATCTCTGACATAAACAAGTGAGCACTTCCTGTGCTGCATTGGTATTCCATCAATTCCTGGAGCCTTGTGTTTCACCAATTCCTTCAAGGCAATTTCCACTTCTTCCTTCAGTACTTGTTTCTTGATCATATGCAACCTCTTGTAATGGTTGGTCATTCACCAGTTATTTTGATATATGATTCTTTGTATTCCTTCCATCTTCTTTTGATGTTTCCTGCATTGTTTAATAGTTTCCCTACAGAATCCTTCACTATTGCCACTTGAGGCTTGAATTTTTTCTTCAATTCCTTAAAAGTGAAAACATACCATGTAATTCCCTCTTGATTTTCTATCTCCAACTCTGCACATTTCTCTGTAATATTTGATTTTGTCTTCTCTAGTTGCCCTTTGAAATTTTCTGGTTAGTTCCTTAACTTTGTCATATCTTCCTTTTGCTTTAGCTGCTCAATGTTCAAGGACAAGTTTCAGAGTCTCTTTTGAAATATAATTTGAACTTTTCTTTCTTTTCCTGTCTTTTAAATAAACTTTTGCTTTCCTTATAAATGATTTATTTGATGTCATGCCACAACTCATCTGGTCTTCAATCCTTAGTGTCTAATGCACCAAACCTGCACTTGAACTTTGGTGGGGTATTATCATGTTCATACCTTGACTCTTGTACACACATTGTAATTTTCTTCAGTTTCAGTTTAAACCTACATATGAGCAGTTGATGGTCTAATCCACAATCAGCATCTGGTCTTATTCTGATATTTGATATCAAGCCTTTCCATCATCTCTTTCCACAAATGTAGTCAGTTTGGCTTCTATATGTTTCATCTGTTGAATTGCATGTGTATAGTTGCTGTTTATTTTGGAGCATTTTTTCATGTGTTTCATGGCTTTACGGGCCTCTTCATTTGAGAACTGTCTGTTCAGTTCTTTTGCCCATTTGTATATTGGGTTATTTGTTTTCTTGGGTATTTTTTTTGAGTTCTTTATAAATTCTAGTAATTAGACCTTTATCTGATGTATAAAATGTGAAGATTTTTTCCCATTTTGTGGGGGTTTCCTTGACTCTGTTGATTGTTTCTTTTGCTGTGCAGAAGCTTTTTAATTTCATGTGATCCCATTTATCTACTCTAGTTGCAATTTCTTGAGCAATTGGAGTCCTATTAAGGAAATACTTTCCTATGTCTATATGATGGAGTGTATTGCCTTCTGTCTTACCTTCTATAAGTTTTAAAGTTTCTGGTTTTATGTTGAGATCTTTTATCCATTTTGAGTTAACTCTCATGTATATTGAGAGATGCAGGTCTGCTTTCATTTTTCTGCATGTGGATGACCATGTTTCCCAGCACCATTTGTTGAAAAGGCTGTCCTTTTTCCAGTTTACTTGCTTTGCTCCTTTGTCAAAAATGAGGTGGCTATAGGTGTGTTGAGGTATATCTGGGTCTTCTATTCTGTTCCACATATCTTCGGGCCTATTTTTATGACAGTACCAATCTGTTTTTGCAACCAATGCCCTGTAGTATAGTTTGAAGTCAGGGATTGTGATTCCCCCTGCATTAGATTTGCATCTTAAAAGTGTTTTGGCTATACGTGGTCTTTTGTGGTTCCATATGAATTTTTGGATCATTTTTTCTATTTCTGTGAAGTCAGTCAGGGGAATTTTAATGGGTATTGCATTAAATCTATAGATTGCTTTTGGTAGGATAGCCATTTTTACAATATTAATTGTCCCTATCCAGGAGCAGGGGAGGTCTTTCCATTTTTTAATGTCCTCTGCTATTTCTTTCTTTAATGTTTTGAAATTGTCCTTGTAGAGATTGGAAGGGTCTTTGGTTAGATTGATTCCAAGGTATTTAGTTTTCTGGTGGGTTATCATGAATGGAGTCTTTCCTGAAATTTCCTTCTCTTCTTGTTTGGAATTGGTATAAAGAAAGGCTATTGATTTTTGTATGTTAATTTTGTAGCCTGCAACTTTGCTGAAGGAGTTAATTAGATCCAGAAGTTTTCTGGTTGAGGTTTTGGGGTCTTTCAGGTGCAAGATCATATCATCTGCAAATAAGGATAATTTGACCTCTTCCTTGCCAATCCGTATCCCTTTGATTTCTTTCTCTTGTCTGATTGCCCTGGCCAGGACTTCAATTACTATGTTAAATAGAATAGGAGAGAGAGGACATCCTTGTCTTGTTCCAGATCTAAGAGGAAATGGTTTCAGTTTTTCTCCATTTAATATAATGTTGGCTGTAGGTTTATCATAAATGGCTTTTATGAAATTAAGGTATTTGCCTGTTATACCTATCTTCTCCAGTGTTTTTATCATGAAAAGGTGTTGAACTTTGTCGAAGGCCTTTTCAGCATCAATTGAGATAATCATGTGGTTTTTGTTTGCTAGTTTCTTGATATGCTGGATTACATTAATTGATTTCCATATGTTAAACCAGCCTTGCATCTGTGGTATAAATCCCACTTGGTCATGGTGGATAACCTTTTTTATATGCTGCTGGATTCTGTTTGCCGGAATTTTATTAAATATTTTTGCATCTAGATTCATAAGGGAGATGGGTCTGTAATTCTCTATCTTAGATAAATCTTTTCCTGGTTTAGGTATCAGGGTGATGGTAGCTTCATAGAATGAATTTGGGAGTGTTCCCTCCTTTTCTATTTTTTGGAATAATTTGAGGAAGACAGGTATTATATCTTCTTTAAATGTTTGGTAAAATTCTGCTGTGAATCCATCAGGACCTGGGCTCTTCTTTGCTGGGAGACTTTTAATTACCTTTTCTATTTCCGTATATGTAATGGGCTTGTTTAAGTCAGTTATGTCTTCTAGGGTTAGCTTTGGTAAGTCATACGTGTTAATAAATTTGTCCATTTCTTCTGAATTTTCATATTTTTGGGAATACAGTCTCTCGTAGTAATCCCTGACAATTTTCTGTATTTCGTTGGAGTAGGTGGTTATGGATCCATTGTCTTTCATAATCTGTACTATGTTGGATTTTTCCTTTTTCTTTTTGATGAGGTTAGCCAGAGGGGTGTGTATTTTATTAATCTTTTCAAAGAACCAGCTCTTAGTCTTATTAATTTTTTGAATTATCTCTTTGGATTCTAATTGAGATATCTCTCCCTTTATTTTTGTAATTTCCTTTTGGGTGTTCCTTTTAGGTTTGATTTTTTGTTGGTTTTCTAGTGTCTTAAGATGCATCATTAGGTCATTTATTTGTCTCTTCTTTATTTTATTGATGAAGGCACTTAATGCTATAAACTTCCCTCTTAAAACTGCCTTTGCTGTATCCCATATGTTTTGGTATGATGTGTTTTCATCATCATTTGATTGTAAGAATTTTTTAAATTCCAATTTGACTTCATCAACAATCCATGGGTCATTCAGCAGTGTATTATTCAGTCTCCATGAGTTTGTAAAGTTTCTGGAATTATTCTTGCTCTTGAGCTCCAATTTTATCCCAATGTGATCTGATAAGGGACAGGAGATAATTTCTACTTTTTTGTATTTGTTGAGGGAGTTCTTATGGACTAGCATATGATCTATCATAGAAGACGTTCCATGTCGAGCTGAAAAGAATGTGCATTCCTCGTCATGTGGATGAAATATTCTGTATATATCTGTGAGATCCAACTGGTTTAGGGTGGAGATTAGATTTGACGTTTCTCTGTTGATTTTTCATTTTGACGACCTTTCTCTTGATAAAAGTGGGGTATTGAAGTCTACCATAATTATTGATTCTGGTCCAATAAAGTTCTTTACATTCCATAAAGTTTGTCCTATAAAGCTAGGTGCCCCTATGTTTGGGGCATAAATATTAAGGAGCATTATTGATTCTTGATCAATTGTTCCTTGTATTAAAATGTAATGTCCTCCTTTGTCTCTTCTAATTAGTTTTGGAATGAAATTTAATCTATCTGAAATTAGTATTGCAACACCTGCTTTCTTTTTTTCCCCCCTCCTTCTAGGTATACATTTTTCCAGCCCTTAACTCTCAATTTATTCCAGTCTTTGTGAGTTAGATGAGTTTCCTGAATACCACATATTGATGGTTTGTGTTTTTTCATCCAATTAGCCAGTCTCTGTGTCTTAATTGGTGAGTTAAGACCATTTCCATTAACACTGATTATTGAGTAGCATTTATTGTTATATACCCAATCATTACCTGTTACTGATTTATGAATCATGTTTGCTTTGGTTCTTTCTTGGGTTGCACTCATTTCAGCTAACCAGTTCTTTGTTTTCTTTTATACAGTTGTCTTAACTCTCCTGAATGTGGTAGTTGATTTATAATCTTCTCCAGTGCTGGTTTGGTGGTTGCATATCATTTAAAAGCATCAATGTCTTATGTTGTTGTTGTTAGGTGCAGTCGAGTCGGCATCCGACTCATAGCGACCCTTATAGGGTCTTCAATGGCTGAGTGCTTCAGGATTGCCTTGGGAGTGGATTGCCAGGCCCTTCTCCCATTTTTGCGGTGCTGGGAATTGAACTCGGGGCCTCAGAGACTGCAGTGCAGTGCTCTACCCACTAAGCTAAATCCCAGCCCCAAATGTCTTATACTCCTCAACTATTTTCAAAGATAATTTTGCTGGATATATTAGTCTTGGCTGGAGATTTTTTTTTTTTTTTTAGGGTTTGAATCACCTGTGTCCATTCCTTTCTAGCTTTCAATGTTGATACGGGGAAGTCTGCAGTAATTTTAATAGGTTTTTCTTTATAAGTAATAAGGGGTTTCTGTTTTGCTGCTTGCAGGATAGCTTCCCTGGTCTTTAATGATAGCATGCTACCGATGATGTGTCTTGAGGATGATCTACTTAAGTCGGCCTTCAAAGGAGTCCTGAATGTCCCAGTGGTGTATATATCCACTTCCTGTACTATCTTTGGGAAGTTTTCCTTCAGGATATCCTTTACTAGATTTTGAAGGCCTCCAGTGGATCTTTCTTCTCCTTCAGGGATGCCCTGAATTCTTAAGTTTCATTTTTTCATTCTATCTGAGTTCTCCTGGAAATCTTTTTTTAAAAATACTTTTATCATTGATTCCATTTATGACTATTTGTATTTAAGTTCGTTTATGGCATCTTCAGTATCAGAAATCCTCAGCTCAGATTCATCCAATCTTGACAAAAAGGATTCTTTAGCCAAGATCAATCCAGTTAACTTGGATTGAGTTTCAAGGAGAGTTGCTTGGTTTTTCCTTATCATTTCTAACTGGGATGATAGAATGGATTCCAAGTGAGATACATTCTTTTCAAGGATTTCCAGGGTGCTTGTGGTATTTGTTTTAATTTCTCTTAGCATGTTTATAACCATGACTCTGAATTCCGAATCAGAGATCTCTAAGAATTGAGAGTCCTTGATGTTATTTGTTGGGAGGCTTTGCTCTGTGGGGCCTTCAGATCCATCCTGCCTCTTTGTGTTTTTTGAAGGTTTACTTTGTTTTCCCATAATATGCTCTGGGAAGTAGAATTCGTCTCTCCTGAGTGCGCAGAACTTCTCCCTCTGTTATTCCTTTGAGATTGTGTGGTGTTGAATCCCTGGTGCTTATTTGAGCTTATAAACTGTGTATATTCTCAGCTTTTTCGTCTGTGTGGGTCTCTCTTTAGCCCACCAGCCCAACTCCAAAGGGGTTAAGGGTTAGGGATGCGATAGATTTTGTTTCTCCTCTGTAGGGTGAGAAAGGGGGGGATCTGGTGACAGAAGAGGGGGAGAGGTGGTAGATGACAGCGGCTAATAGAAATACCTGTCAAAATTAAAATTAAGGTTCAGACTTAAGGGTAAAATAATTAATACAAAGACACATATATAGCTTAAGAAAAAGAGAAGGAGAATAGAAAGAGGGAAGAGAGTAAAACAAGAAAGGAAGAAAATAGAAATGAAAAAAAAAGAAAAGAAAGAAAACTCATGCATACACTCTCCCACCCACATATAAAATCGCTTGTAGTCAGGTGCGGTGGTATACACCTGCAATCCCAGCAGATGGGGAGTGGAAGCAGGAGGACCGCAAGCCTGAGATCATAGGCAGCCTGCACAACCCAGCGAGACCCTGTCTCAAAAAGTAAAAAATATGGGCTGGGGTGCAGCATGGCAGTCCAGCACCTACAAAACAAGCAGGTGCAAGACCCTGGTTTCAAACTCCCATACAAAACAACAAAAACAAACAAAAAACCCAAAAAACAAAAACAAAATCAAAAAAACAAAACAAAAACACAAAAACAAAACCATGCATACACGCTCATACACACATATAAAAACACTTGTAGGCAGGTGCAGTGGTGCACACCTGCAATCCCAGTGGCTTGGGGGGTGGAGGCAGGAGGACCACAAGCCCGAGATCAGAGACAGTTTGCACAACCCAGCAAGCCCCTGTCTCAAAAAGTAAATAATATGGGCTGGGGGAGCAGCGTGGCAGTCCAGCACTTACAAAGCAAGCAGGGGCACGACCCAGGGTTCAAATCCCCGTACAAAAAGAAAAAGAAAAAAAAAGAATGAAAAGAAATAATCCCTTCTATGTTTTTGCAGGTGGAATCTGCACTGTGGACACCCAGTTCCACTGGGTGAAGTTGATACTGCAGGAAGCAGTGCTTCCTCCAAAACTCAGGATGGCAGTGTTTTCACACAATCTGCAGGAGCAGTCTGTCTTAGTCTATGGAGATTTTGCCAATTACGTAGAAAATGGCCAATTACCCCACAAAGTCCTGGGTTTAAGTGGGACACCGAATGACCAAAGCAATTGTTCCATGAAATATTCTGTGTCTATTGTATTGTTTGAGAGGCAGTGGAAACTGTGGGGTCCTCCCTGGGGTTCTCCCTGTCCCATGTAGTTCAGGTACCAATTCCCCAAATCAGAGATTTCCTGTCCAAAGCCTATAGCATGGAAGGAATATGGCTGCTATTGTGGATTTTTTTTTATTGCAGGGCTTTCCGCCCACTTGGGAGACCACTTGGGAGGACCAAATCCTCTTGTGGGCGGGATGACATTCAAACCCCACGGGAGAGAATCTGTAGCAGGTCTGTCCATGCATGGTGATTGCGCTTGAAAGTGTTCTTATTGTGTCTAATTGTCCTGCAAGACTCTGCCAAAAAGGAGCACTCTGTCCACGTGGGGCTCAGCCGCCTCCGCAGACCTCACCTTTCTCCATAGTGCAGTGGGATGACTTAGGATCCCCTCTGGTGTGTCTGGGATCCAGGTGTATGTGTGCCTGTATGTCTGTGGAGATTGCGTCTGCACCACTGTCCTGCCACAACAGGAGGGAGGGAGCTGCGTTTCATCTCTGGATGTGTACCGCTGGCACCAGTTTGCCAGTTCCCTCCGCGATTACTCCCCATACCCTCGAATTTCTACTCTCATGGATCTGATCCCTATTTTCTCATGTGAGGGACCTACAACAGCCCAGCATCTCAGGCTGCAGTATGTATGCCACTAAAGATGGGAATTCCGTGTGCCACCTCAAACTGACTCACCCGAAATTTGTAGTTTGTGACCCATGGGCAGGGTGACAGTGTGATGTCAGGGTTGCAGTCCGTGTTGGGTCCCACTCCTGTGGGTATGTGTGCAAAGTCCCCTCTGAGTCTCCAGGATTCTATCCCGCCGTCTCTGTGATGGCAAAATGGTGGAATGGCAGTCCCGCTACTGACCACTGTGAAGCTCCTCCGAAGCCAAATGCTCGATTTCAGTGTTCATCCAGTTTCATCCTCTATCTCCCAATCTAAACTATCACTGTTTCTATCTAGTCAATGTGAGTCCTAAACCCCTAATTGAGGTTTCCCTTTATTCTGGGACAGAAGGCGCGTGTTATCTGTCCGCCATCTTGCCGGAAGTCCTTGTCCTTCCTCATTTAAGTAAGTATCCTCTACGATTTATTTCTTTAATGTTTGAAATTTTCCTTGTAGAGGTCTGTAGGGTCTTTGGTTAGATTGGTTCCAAGGTACTTAATTTTCTGGTGGGCTATCTTGAAAGGTATTGTATGTGTCGTTTCCTTCTCTTCCTGCTTACATTTGGTGTAAAGAAAAGCTATTGGATTTTGTGTGTTAATTTTATGTCCTGCCACTGTGCTGAAGGAGTTGATTAGATCTAAAAGTTTTCTGGATGAGGTTTTGGGGTCTTTTAGGTAAAATATCATGTCATCCACAAATAATGGTAGTTTGAACTCTTCATTGCCAATCTGTATCCCTTTGATTTCTTTCTCTAGTCTGATTGCCCTGTCAAGGACTTCAATTACTATGTTAAGTAGAATAGGAGAGACTTGACCTCCTTGTCTTGTTCCAGATCTTAGAGGAAATGTATTCAGTTTTTTTCCATTTAATATAATGATCCTGTTGGTCTGTCATTGAGGGCTTTTATGATGTTGAGGTATTTGCCTGTTCTACCTATCTTCTCCAGGGCTTTTTCATGAAAAAGTGTTGCACTTTGTTGAAGGCCTTTTCAGCATCAACTGAGATGATCTTGTTATTTTTGTTTGCCAGTCTCTTGATATGTTGGATTACATTAATTGATTTCCATATGTTGAACCATTCTTGCATCTGTGGAATAAATCCCAGTTGGCCGTGGTGAACTATCTTATTATTATGTTGCTGGATTTGGTTTCCTAGGATTTTGTTAAGGATTTTTGCATCTATGTTCATAAGGGAAATGGGTCTATAAGTCTCTATCTTAGATGAATCTTTTCCTGATTTAGGTATCAAGGTGATGGTAGCTTCATAGAATGAGTTTGGGAGTGTTCACTCATTTTCTACTTTTTGGAATAATTTGAGGAAGTCAAGTATTATATCTTCTTTGAAAGTTTGGTAAAATTCTGCTGTGAACCTATCAGGACCTGGGCTCTTCTTTGTTGGGAGATTTTTTATTAACTTTTCTATTTCTGTATATGTAATGGGCTTGCTTAAGTTACATATGTCTTCTGGGATTAGTTTTGGTAAATCATATGTGTTAATGAACTTATCCATTTCTTCTGTATTTTCATATTTTTGCAAATACAATCTCTCAAAGTAATCCCTGATGCTTTTCTGTATTTCATTGTAGTTGGTGTTTATAGTCCTGTTTACCTGTCTAATCTTTACTATATTCATTTTTTCCTTTTTCATTGTGATGAGATTGGCCAGAGGAGTGTCTATTTTATGAATCTTTTCAAAGAACCAGCTCTTAGTCTTATCAATTTTTTGAATTATTTTTTAGATTCTAATTGAGATGCTTCTGCCTTTATCTTTGTAATTTCTTTCTGGATGCTCCTTTTGTGATTGATTTGTTGTTGATTTTCTAGCATCTCCAGGTGTGTCATTAGGTCATTTATTTGGCTCTTCTCTACCTTATTGATGAAGGCCCTTCATGCTATAAACTTCCCTCTTAAAACTGGCTTTGCTGTATCCCCCCACTTTTTTTTGTGCTACTTGGGGTTGAACTTAGGGCCTGGTGCTTGCATCCTCTGCAAGTGCTGGACCACTGAGCTCCACCCTCAGCCCAAGTTTTTACTTTTTGAGACAGGGTCTCGCTAAGTATGGAGACTGCCTCTGGTCTCAAACTTGCGATTCTCCTTCCTCCGCCTCCTGAGCTGCTGGGATTATAGGCATGTTCCACGGCACCCAGCTCCCATATGATTTTTAGGATGTGCTTTCATCATCATTTGATTGCAGGAATTTTTAAAATTCCATTTTGATTTCTTCAACAACCCATTTATCATTCAGCATTGTATTATTTAGTCACCATGAGTTTATAAAATTTCTGGAATTATTGTTTTTGAGTTCCAATTTTATTCTGTTGTGGTCTGATAAGAACAGGGGATAATTTCTACTTTTTTGTATTTATTGAGGGAATTCTTATGGACTAGCATATGATCTATCTTGGAAAATGTTCCATGTCAAGCTAAGAAGAATATGTATTGCTCAACATGTGGATGGAATATTCTGTATATATGTGTGAGATCCAATTGGTTTACGGTAGAGATGAGATTCATCATTTCTCTGTTAATTTTCTGTTTTGATGATCTGTCTCTTGGCAAAAGTGGGGTACTGAAGTCTCCCATAATTATTGTGTCTGGCCCAGTAAAGTTCTTTATGTCCTATGAAGTTCATCTTATAAAGCTATGTGCCCCAGTATATGGAGTGTATATATTTAGAAGTGTTATTGGTTCCTGGTTGATCGTTCCTTTTAGTAATATGTAGTGCCCCTCTTTATCTCTTCTGATTGGTTTTGGATTGAAAGTTAATCTATCTGATGTTAGAATTGCAGTACCTGCTTCCCCCCCCCCAACTGGTATATTGTTTTCTAACCCTTAATTCTCAGTCTGTTGCAGTCTTTTTGAGTTAGATGGGTTTCTTCAATACTACATTTTGAGGTTGTATGATTTTTCATCCACTTAGCCAGTCTATGTCCCTTATTTGGTGAGTTAAGACCATTTACCTTAATAGTGCCTGCAGCCATAGCCCTGTGGCATCCGATCCCATCAGATCTCGGAAACTAAGCAGGGTCAGGCCTGGTTAGTACCTGGATGGGAGACCGCCTGGGAACACCAGAAGCTGTAGGCTTGGGAGAAGGACCTGATAACCCCCTCCCAAAAATCAATCTGCCATTGAAAACCCAATGAACAGCAGAGAAGCACTGACAATAGTGTTTCCCCTGTTGTACAGAGGGTCGCTATGAGTCGGATACCGACTCGATGGCACCTAACAACAACAACAACAACAACCTTAATAGTGATTATTGAGAAGTGAGTATTATTATATATCCAATCGTTACATGTTACTGGTTTTTGAATCATGGTTGCTTTGTTCCTTTCTTGGTTTCTACTCATTTTAGCTATTCAATTCTTTGAATTTTTTTTATATAGGGTTGTCTTATCTTGCCTGGATCCTTGGTAGAGCTGGCTTGGTGTTTGCAAATCATTTGAATGTGTCAATATCATGGAATGTATTATTCTCATCATCTATTTTCAAAGATAACTTTGCTGGATATTGTATTCTTGGTTGGAAGTTGTTCTTTTTAAGGGCATGAATTGTCTGTGACCATGTCTATCTAGCTTTCAATGTTGATATGGAGAAGTCTGCAGTTATTTTCATGGATCTTCCTTTAACAGTTTTCTGAGATTTTTCCCTTGCAACTTTTGAAACAGTTTCTCTGGTTTCTAATGAAAGCACTTGTGCTATGATATGTCTTGGGGAGGATCTATTTTGGATTGCTCTGGGTGGGGTCCTGAATGTTTCAGTTGTGCATGTATCCAGATCCTGGAGTATCTCTGGAAAATTTTCTTTGAGGGTATCATAAACTGGATTTCCTACTCATCTGTGGGCTTTTCGTCTCTTTCAGGGACACCCTGAATTCTTAGGTTTCATTTTTTCTTTCTGTCTGAGGATTCTTGGAATTCTTTTTAAAATTACTTCATCATTATTTCCATTTCTGACTGTACATATTTAATTTCTTGGATTTAATCCACAGAGTCTGAAATTCATAGCTCAACTTCATCCAGTCTCGATGAAAAGGATTCTTTTGCAGAGTTTAGCTCATTTAGCTTGGTTTGCATGTCAAGGATTCCCACTTGATTTTTCCTAATCTTTTCTAGCTGTGAGGAGAGTATGGACTCCAGGTGAGATACCTTCTTTTCAAGGATTTAGAGGGTGCTGGTGGTGTTAGTTTTGATTTCTCTTATCATATTAATAACCAAAATTCTAAATTCTAATTCAGAGATTTCTAGGAGTTGAGATTCATTGGAGGTGTTTGTTGGGAGGCTTTGGTCAGTGGAATCTTTACATCCAGCTTGCCCCTTTGTGTTCTTTGTAGTCTTCTGACTTTGCTTACCCATTATGTGTTTCGGGAATTAGGTTTCATCTCCCCCAAGTGTGCAGAACTTCTCCCTCTGTTGTTCCTTTGAGTTTGTGTGATGATGAATCTCTGGCACTTTATTTTCACTCATGAACCCTGTATTTTGCAGCTTCATAACCCTAGACAAATTTCTGGTACAGGCTCTGTATTCAGTTTTGTCCCATTCAGATTCCCTCTGATCCCTGAGATCTTAGTCTCTGATTGTTCTACTGGGTACAGCATGATTCCTTGGTTGTCTAGTCTGTGGTTCTCTTACTCTGGTTCACCAGCTCTACTTGACTTGAAATGGTCTTAGTTTTTAAACAGTTCTCCTAGGTTCAGTGGACCATCAGCTTGTGACACTCTTGTCTGCATCCTAGACTCTCCACACCTCAGTTTCCCATTCTCCAATTCACTATTCCAATGGGGCTGGGTATGGGGAGGCAGCAGATTCTGTTTCTCTACTGGGGGCTGAGGAGGGAGACAGTGTGGGGAAAGAAGAGGGAAAAAGAGAGAAAGAACAGGGACTAATGGAAATTAAAATTAGAATTAAAATATAAAATAATAAGCTAAAACAAAAACAGATACATAAAGAAAAACACACACACATACACACACACACAAGAAAACCACCTGTATACCCTTACAAGTTGTATCTGATCAATAAAGTTAATAAGGGAGTATAGTATACTAGAGAGCTCAGTTTACATTGGCTTTCACATTATCCACAGCAGACTTCAGTCTTCTGAGAAGGCCTTGCCTCTCTTTCTTCAGGTGGCTGATCTTGCTGCAGGAAAGGGGATTTTCTCTGCCAGCTCTCTTGTTAGAAGTAGGCTAGCTTAGGGGGCAGGGCTTGGGCACAGCTTCCCTCTGCCAGGTTGATATGGCGGGTAGCCACGCAGTCTCTTGGGCTGAAGGGAGCCACTCTGTGCTTTCAGAGTTTGCCCCATGTAATGTTCTACCCCTGTTATATTGTCAAAGAGGCAGTGCAACCTGTGGTGACTTTCCAGGAATTTTGCCTCCTCCACAGAGTTCGGGCACTGCGATCTCAAGTCAGAGCTTACTGCCCCAAACCCTGTGTTGGGAGTACATGGCTGTGGAAGTTAGATCTTAATGCTGGGCTCTCTATCCATTTGCACATTCTGAATCCCTTTGTGGTTTCACCACTCCTGTCCTGTAGTGGTCGGGATGATATCTGACTGGTGAATCTGCAGCCAATCTGCCCAGGTGTCAGTCATTTGTGAAACTGCCCTGGCACAAAGCACACTGTCGAGCTCCCTGTAGGACCAAGGTGCGGGACTCAGTCGCTTCCACAGTCCCTAGACGATTCCACCATGCATTAAGACAATATTGAATCACCCCCGGTGGATCTGGGGTCCTAGTGCCCATGTGCCCATGTGTCAGTGTGGAAGTCGTGCTGTGTAACTGCCCTGCCACAACAGGAGGGAGGGAACCGTACTGTGGCTAGTGTCTGTGTTTGATGTTTCAGGTTAACTCACCAGTTCTTCTCTATGGAGAGTGCTGTCCATGTCCCCTCAGCAGAATATTGGCATGATGCCAAATCTGTACTTCATGTAGGATGTGAGCACCTGTGGATGTGCACATGGATTCTTCTCTGAGTTGGATTCTCTCTGTATTCTGGGGTCTGGGAAATGGTGACTCAGCTGGCATTTTTTGTGTAGATCTTCTGGGCTTTGACTTGCAATCTCATTGCCTCCCGGTTTTCTCTGCTGTTTCTAATCTAATTTATTGCTCTGTCTGTCTAGTCAATGTGAGATCTAAACTGTTGTTTAAGGTTTCCTTTTACTCCGGGTCAGAAAGCGTGTGCTATCTGTCTGCCATCTTTCCCCTGGTTAGTCTGACAGAATTCTACCATGTGATCTCCAGTATCATTTTTGTCACCAAGGTCATATTTTCCAACTACTGAACCTTCTTTGTCTTCAACTTCTACATTCCAGTCACCAGTAATTTTCAATACCTCTTGATCGCATGTTCGATGTATTTTAGATTGCTAAAGTTGGTAATAAATTTTCCATATCTGCATTTATAGGCTTAGTTTGGGTGTGTAAATTTGAATAACTGCCCTTCCTTATAAACATATGGATATTCTATCACTAGCAGCATTGTACTTCAGGACAGGTTTTTTTTTTTTTTTTTTTTTTTTTTTGGCGGTACTGGGGTTTGAACCCAGGACCTTGTGCCTGTGTGCCTGCATGCTCTGCAAGTGCTGGACCACTGAGCTGCATCCCCAGCCCATTTTTTTTTTTTACTTTTTGAGACAGGGTCTCACTAAGTTACACAGACTGCCTCTGGTCTCGAACTTGCAATCCTCCTGCCTCTGCCTCCTGAGACGCTGAGATTATAGGCATGCGCCACCATGCACAGCTCAGGACAGATCTTGATATGTCTTTTTTGATGATGAATCCAACCCTGTTTCTCTTTAATCTGTCATTCCCAGCATAGTAGGCCAGATAATAATCTGATTCAAAACATGTAAAATGCTTTGTTATCTATAAATTCCCAATACACATTCCAAATTTTGAGATACTCTTGAAACAATTAGTTGATGGCAGAGGGGGAAGGAGTTTATGGTTTGCACCTAGATCACTCAGCAGTGGGGCTGTCTGTGAAAGGCAGAGTGAATGCCCTAACTCTTAAGTGGGTAGTTTTAACTTCTTAAGGTGGATAGAGAGAATGCCACTGAAGAACAGGTGATGAAAATCCTTGAGATGATTAATTTCTAAGGATTTCCCAGGGGTTTTTTGCCTATATACATGTCAGTCTTTATTTCACTTGTTTCTGAGAAAGTAAACTCTTATTTAATTCTTGTGAGTCATTTCAGATTCCTATCTAATAATGTAGTACTCCACCATTTATGTGCTGGCCAAGAACATAGTCAAGATATGGGCCGATGGATTTGAAAATTGGTTACTAATGGTTTGACCTTGGATATATTTATGCCAACTCAGTTTGTTTTCTCTTATATAAATTGCTGTCATCTTACTTGAATTGTGTTTTAAATGAATGTAAGAGTTATCTTGATTGGCAAAAATATATTTTAAATTCCCTTAGGAAATAACTGCAAATACATAGCCATTTCAAATGTCTTCACCTTCACAGAATTTATGAAACAAAAGACTTCTGAACCCCAAACACAACAGTTAATATTTTTCTCACATGGAAAGTCCCTAATGCCTCTATCTTTTTGTTCAACAACATTAATCTTAGGCCCACATGGAATTAAAGCTACTTTAATTAAGAATATATGTTAGCATTTTGCAACCTTAAATTTGAAGATGATAAATCATTTTCTAATGATCAATGAATTAAGCACTCCTGGGGATTTTATAGACATGATTAGAAAGGGTAAATACCCAATTATTATAGACATAAAGATGAAAGACCTGTAATAACCAACTATTTTAAACTTTTTTTCTAATATTTGGGCTTCTAAGAAATATTTCTTTCCTGGAAATGTGTTTGGAAAGTTGCTGAACTAAGAGGATTCATTTATAATGTTAGCATGGAACTTTAATCACTCATTCAATAAATATTTATTGTGCTCTTATTCAATGCATCCTTCTAAGCACTGGAAATACAATAATGGGAATCACTGTTCTTATAGACTCACATTCCAGGAGTGGAGAGAGAAGAATTAGGAAGGATTCTTGGTAAGGGCTGACTAGTATTCCAAATAAAATATGTCACTGAGGCTAGCTAGAAAATTTGGACACATATAAACAAAAAATATCTGCTGGAATATATTAGGGTGCTGATAAGAGAGTGAAAATTACTAGGCCAGAATGGAGGGGAATGAGGATTCCTGGCAGATGTCTTGTGTTTAAGGTGGCTCCCTGTTATACCTACCTTGGTAGGGGGCATTTTTTGAACCTGGACTTGTATCTGAGAGTGGAGATTTGTACAGCTTCCTATGTTAGGGACATAGTGGTTAGATAAAGAAGAGTTGAATAGACTCATTAGTAATCTTGACCCAAAGAACACATCGACAATAATGCCTCCTCCAAACTGCAGATTATACATTCTTTTCAAGTATGCATTGAATATTTATAAAAATTGATCATATATTGGACCCTAAAACTACCCTCAGTACATTAGAAAGGATTGAAGGCATACAGAATATCATACTTTACCACAATGCAATTATGTTAGAAACTTGTAGTAAAAAGATAACTAGAGTATCACCAATATGCTTTGAAATAAAGAGATGCATATTTTATTAATGCATGAGTCAAATTTTTTTTAAAAAAGGGAAACTAGGAAATATTTTGAACTAAATACTACTAATAATGTTGTTGTTGTTAGGTGCCATAGAGTTGGTGTCTGACTCATAGCAACCGTACATATAACAGAAAAAGTACTATTGTTAGTGTTTTTCTGCTATTCATAGGGTTTTCAATGGCTGATTTTATGGGAGTTTGTTTTATGGGAGTAAATTTTATGGGAGTGGGTTGCCAGGTCCTTCTCCCAAGCCTACAACACCTAGTGTTCCCAGGTGGTCTCCCATCTAAGTACTAATTAGGCCTGGCCCTGCTTATCTTCTGAGATCTGATGGCATAGGACACCACAGTGGTATGGCTGCACTAATAATACTACATATAATATTTTTGGATATCAGTGTAGCAGTATTAAGAGAGAAATTTATAGCCCTAATTACATATTTTTTCATTCAAAATTACATAATTTTTTTTTTCAAAAGCTGAGAAAGTCAGTGAGCATAGAATGTATAAGAAATTAAGAAAGAACATCTAATTAAATCCAAAAAGAATAGAAGGGAGGAAATCAGATTTAGGAGCAAAAGTTATTGAAATAGGAAATACATAAGTAATAAAAATCATCAACAATACCAGTAAACGTTTGATTAGACTGATTGAAAAAATAATGCACAAAAAAGTAATATTAGGAATGCAAAGGAACAATTTTACAGAGCCTACAGGCATTAAAATAATCACAAGATATTGTGAGCAACTTAATGCCAATATTTTGAACTTTTGATGAATTAGATAACTTGAAAAATGTAACTCTTATCCAAACTGCTTGTAAGAAGAAATAGAAAAATGGAAGAGTTCCGTATCTGTAAAGGTAATCAAATATGTAATTTCAGACTTCCTACAATGAAACCTCCAGGCCACAATTGGCTTGATATGGGATACTCCCTTCCTCTTATTCTGTTCTCCTGCACTTCAAATCTTTGTCAATATTAATCTAAACCCAATATGAATAGCAGAGAAGCACTGATATAGTGCCAGGGATGGCACAGTGTTGGGGAGTGTTTCATCTGTTGTACATAGGGTCGTTATGAGTTGGACCTGACTCAACTGCACCGAACAACAACAACAACAACAACATGTAGGTTTAATACTTACAACAGTCATGTAAAGTAACTGCTATTTTCTTTTTAAAAGTGAGTAAAGAAAAGGTGGCAAGGGGAGGTTAAATAATTGTTGAAAACAGGTTGCAAAATGGTCTACCATAAGCAATTAACTTTCCCCACTGTGTCACATTGCCTCTTGTTTTGCAAGCCTATAAACAGGGAAGCCAAAAGGAAAACTACCAAGACCCTGGATCTTTTCACTTCACAGAGACAAAGTGAGGACTCACAATTGGAAGAACTTGAGTTCTTCAACTGTAATTTATGACTGAACAATTCATTTGACTTCTTGATGTCTTAGGTTTTTAAATCTATAGAGATGCTTATTGTAATACCTACCACATAAGATTCTGGTAAGAGCCAGGCATGGTGATGCATGCCTGTAATCCCAGTGACTCTGGAGATGGACACAGAAGGATCACAAGTTTAAGAACAGAGGCATTCTGCATAATTTATTGAGACCCTGTCTCAAAAAGAAAAAATATGGGCTGAGGGTGCACCTCAGTGGTACAGCACTTGCAAAGCATGCAAGTGCAAGGCCCTGGGTTCAACCCCCAGTACCGCAAAAAAAAAAAAAATAAAAAAATAAATAAAAATAAATAAATATTAAAAAATTAAAAAAGATTATTGTAAGAATTAAATGAAATTATGCCTGAGAATGTTTTTATGTTTATCACCTGGCACTTAATAGGTGCTTTAGATTTTTTTTACATGAATGAGTTGACTAAACATAGTATGTGGATCTAAATTTTAAGTATTTCCTCTCACTGTTTTTATTCACTTATAAGAAGTTTAAGTAATATCTTCTGAAACATAGGAGTATTTTGCCTTTTAAAATTGATCTCTTAAACCTCATATAACTCCAAAAGAGAGAATCATTCATCTTTTAAATTCTGACATCCATACGGACACCTAGATGCTAATATGATAAGAACCCCTGAAATAAATATTTTAAATAGAACTTTACTGCTTTAATAAATGCTTGTCCTATTGCACTGATTTCTCATTTTGATTTGCAATATAAGAAAACACCTAGATGGGACTGTCAAGTTTCATCCATCATCAAAAATTAAGTAGGAAATCTGAGTAAAAATCTCTAGACACTTCCAGTAAATCTGTTATTTCTTTAATCATGCCTCTATGTTTTCTTTCTTAGTATCTTCCAAATTTGATGGCAATATACTCCTGAAAAATGACAAGAAACTATTTAGCTGTAGTGAATGCAGAATGTGTTAGATATCCTTCAGCTTCTCATCCATTGTTCTGTTCTTTCTCAATGGTATACAAAGCATTCATGAAAACAAGACAAAACAAAACAAAAAACATATTAGCAGTAAAATAACTGTACAGCACATGATTAGGTGAGTGGGAATTCTTTAGCTGAGTTTTAAATGTAAATCATGAACTTTTCATCTTTCAGGAGTTTAAGAGAAGGAGAGCATTATTGTTCCTTTGTGTGCTTATAAAAGCTTCCTGCATATGATTGTACTCTCGTGATCCTGAATAACAGTTCAGAGGAAATTAGCAAAAATTCAGGTTGATTATTTCTCTGTATATTCATTAGGGAAATAGTTTTAAAGTATCTAAAAATAACAGTTTTTAGTAAAGGAAATCTGTGTTAAAGGCCTGACTCTACCAGAAGCCTATTATTTAAGCATTGTAAACCTCAGTGTCCTCCTATGTTCTACTACCCCAAAACTAGCATTATGATCTCAATTTAAGTACTAGCACAGTAAAATGATAATGTCTGTTATTTTCACAGCTTGTCTCCATAACCTACAGTCTTTCCACAAAGCTTTGTCCCTTAGTAGCTGGATATAACACAATTTTGGGAAATGATGGAACAACTAGGCCTTTAAAAATGTTCTTTTTGGAAATGAATCTATGTTGTAAATTTCTGCTACTAGAGATTACATAAAAAACTGGGTTTCATGTCTATTAGTTAAATATAATTCCTCATATTATATTTGTTTTCATCTCTTCCTCCTTTGAGAAAAGTAGTTTTATTTATTGGAATTCCAGTTGTTTGGTTTATAAGAGTTCAAAGAGTTTTAAAAATTCTATTATGAACTCTAAATAGTTCTGAATTAATCAGGATTTGTATTTTATTTCTTTCCTAACAAGTTGATCTAATATCATCTGTTGTGTTCCAAAGAATCATGTATGACTCACCTGACTATAGTGACTCACTGGAAACAAAAAAGATTAACTTAAATATAGTTCTGTTCTTTTCTAAAAAAATTTTTCACTTGTAAAGGGTGGAAGTTTCAGCTTATGCTTTCAAGGTGCTTTTACATTTATTCCAGAACTAGTTATGGCTGAAAGTCAGA
This sequence comes from Pedetes capensis, assembly GCA_007922755.1. Taxonomy (NCBI): domain Eukaryota; kingdom Metazoa; phylum Chordata; class Mammalia; order Rodentia; family Pedetidae; genus Pedetes; species Pedetes capensis. The sequence continues at coordinate 116,224 of VMDO01002966.1, read as the reverse complement.
GGTTTACTATTGATATATTAGACCAACAAAGCTACTCATGTTAAGTTAATATATGAAGAATACAACAAAATTTTTCTATGGAAAAATTTTAACAGGTCCATTAATTGACAATGGAGTTTATAACACAAAGGAAATGAACAGACAATTCTCAGATGAAGAAGTTTGTAAGGCTAAGAAACACATGAAAAAATGCTCAATATCCCTAGCCATTAGAGAAATGCAAAACAAAACAACTCTGAGATTTCACCTAACTCCAGTAAGAATGGTGAAGATCAACAAAACAAATAATAAGAAATGTTGGAGAGGATGAGGAGAAAAAGGAATGCTTTTACACTGCTAGTGGGACTGAAATTTGGTTCAATCACTTTGAAAACCAATATGGAGATACTTTAGAAAACTAAAAACAGAACTCCCATATGACCCAGCTATACCACTCCTGGGAATATACCAAAAGGGAGACAAGTCATCATAACACAGAGACACCTGCGTCTCCATATTTAATGCAACACTTTTCATAAAAGCAAGCATATGAAATAAACCAAGATGACTGTCAACAGAAGAACGGATAAAAAATTTATGGTACATATACACAATGGAATATTACTCAGCAATAGAAAGAATGAAATAATGTCATTTGAAGGAAAATGGATGGAACTGGAGAATATCTTCCCCAGGAGACTTTTGAGTGCCTTCCAACCTGGGGGGCCCTTTTTCCACCACTATATGTGACTCTATGTGGGGCGTATGCCTCCTGGTCTGGCCTGGAGGTTCGGTCGGGCGGTGCCGCTGCACACACAGATACTAAACACAATTCACTTGGGACCCTTGGGTGAGGGGCGCGGACTCCTGTGGCCCTCGGGATGCCAGCGGAGATGGGAGAAAGGAAAAGCCTCAGGTGCTTTTGCCTTCCAGGGGCAAACACCCCTGGTGTTGGTGGTCTCAGTGGTCACAAGGAGACAGCTGTTGCTTCGTTGGTGGTCAGATGGAGAGCGGGTTCTTTCTTTGTTGATGGTCATGGTGGGAGAGCGTTCTTTCCCCATAGAAGTTCCTGGCTAGAGAGCGGGAAAGCTGTTTCCTCATCAGTGGTCTGGGTGAGAATGGGGTCTTTCCTTGTTGGTGGTCGAAGATCCGGGCCAAAAGGGTTGAGCTGTTTCCTTGCCAATGGTCCAGGCCAGAGGAAGGCAAAAAGATCTTGCTTGGCTAATTGTTTTGGGAGTAGGTTGCCAGGTCCTCCTCCCTAGTCTGTCTTAGTCTGGAAGCTCAGCTGAAACTTCCCCACCATGGGTGATCCTGCTGGTATCTGCAATACCAGTAGCATAGCTTTCAGCCTCAAAACAACACACAAGCCCCCACAGTATGGCAAACCAACAGACATGTGGGGGACTTTGATAAATTTTTAGTTAAGGAGACCCACATAAAATATAATATGTGTTTATAATATATATTTAACAAATATACACAAATGCACATCCATATATAAAACATTCTAACTGGTAGAAACCCCTAAGTGTCTGTCAGCTTGTCATGCTGTGGAGGCTTGTGAGTTGCTGTAATTCTGAAAGCTATGCCACCAGGTACCAACAGGGCCACTCGTGGTGGACAGGTTTCAGCTGAGTTCCCAGGGAGGAAGGACCAGGAAGTACACTACTAAAAGCACTGGCCATTGAAAACCCTATTAATAACAGAGAAGCACTGTCAAATATAGTGCTGAAAAATGAGCCTCTAGGCTGGAAGACATTCAAGAAATGAATGGGGAAGAGTTGCCTCCTCAAAGTAGAGTCAACCTTAATGATAGAAATGGACATCCTTTTGGGACATCCTTTTGCTGATGTGGCAGGACTCAAAATGAGGAGAAGCATAGTGAGTGCTACAATAGGGTCAAGCATAAAAAGATCATACGCATGGCATAGTTTCTGGTAGTGTTTCATCCTTCTGTACTTTGGGTCAGTATGAGTTGGATGTGCTTTGATGGCATCTAGGAACAAATTTTATATATAAAACACACACATATACATACATACACACACACATATATATATACATACACACATATATATACATAAACACATATATGTATCTCTAACATCAGAGCACCTAACAGAGACACAAAGACATACATTGCAATGCAGTAATAATGGGGGATTTCAGTACCCTACTTTCAACACTAGACAGATCATCCAGTCAGAAAGTCAGTAAATTACTACAGTAAAAGATACATCACCATTAATCCCAATCAAAATACTCCCCTTGGTTTGAACACACTTATCCCATCGTTCTTGTCACTTTCTGAAGCAATTCTATAATAAAGTTTTAATGTAATAATTTTTAATGTAAACATCCACTGTATCTTTTGATCACTCCTTTTAGATCCAAGAATCATGTTTTACAACCTTAAATATATGCAAATTTTATTTTTTAAAAAAGAGCAGCACATCCTTCATTCAGTGATATGGGCATCAAATTATTTTACTGCCTTTAATACTTAGCCAGGCTGGGATTTATCTCAGTTGGTACAGCACTGCGCTGCAGTCTCTCAGGTCCCGAGTTCGATTCCCAGCACCACAAAAATGGGAGAAGGGCTTGGCAATCCACTCCCAAGGCAATCCCGAAACAGTCAGCCATTGAAAACCCCATGAGGGTCACTATGAGTTGGATACCGACTCGACGGCACCTAACAACATAACAAAAATACTTAGCCAGTTCCACAACTCACTGTGACAAATCTCGCCACAAAACCACATGGTCTCCTATTGCTTGACAGAAGTTTAACTTGGAAAGTTTTCTTGCAGGATAGGTGTTGTCTCCATTAATGAGGTGTAGTGGTGAATTAGCTTGAGATATTTTTCATTTTTCTAGGTATTTTTAGGTTTTGTTTCCTTTTAGAACTACTTTTGCTGCATCCCATAAGTTGTGGTACATTGTGTTTCCATTTGAGTCTCAAGATCTTTCAAAAATTTCTTGCTTAGTTTCTTCTTTGACTTAGTACTTGTTCAGAAATATATCATTTAGTTACCACATACTTGTTAATTTTCCATTATTCCTCTTGTTGATTTCTAATTTTGTATCATTGTGATGGGGAATATTTTGATATGATTTCAGTCGTTTAAGTTTGTTAAGACTTGTTTTATGGCCTAACATATGATATATCTAGGAGCATGTTCTATATGCTACTGAGAAGAACATGTAAATATGTTACTATTGGGTGAGATGTTCTGTATGTATCTCAGAAGTATAAAAAGTATAGTCTAAAGTATAGTGCACCCTGCAGCGGTAGCCCTGTGGCATCCGATCCTGTCAGATCTTGGAAGCTAAGCAGGGTCGGGCCTGGTTAGTACCTGGATGGGAGACCGCCTGGGAACACCAGAAGCTGTAGGCTTGGGAGAAGGACCTGGCAACCCCCTCCCAAAAATCAATCTGCCATTGAAAACCCTATGAACAGTAGAGAAGCACTGACAATAGTGTTTCCCCTGTGGTACAGAGGGTCGCTATGAGTCGGATACCGACTCGATGGCACCTAACAACAACAACAACAACAAAGTATAGTGCAAGTCCAATGTTTGCAGTAAGTTATAGAAGTAGCTAAGTATTAAGGGCAGTAAATAGCATTTGCCATCATCTCATGGAGCTACTTGTTGTTGTTGTTGTTGTTAGGTGCCGTCGAGTCGAGTCTAACTCAGCGACCCTATGTACAGCAGATCGAAACACTTGCCGGTTCTGTGCCAGGCAAACGATTTTATTTATGTTTAAGCCCATTGTTGCAGACACTGTGTTAATCCATCTGGTGGAGGGTTTTCCTCTTTTGCATTGACCTTCCACTCTGCCAAATATGATGTCCTTCTACAGGGATTGATCTCTCCTGACTACATGTCCGAAATATGTAAGATGCAGTCTGGCCATTCTTGCTTCCAAGGAGCACTCTGGTAGCACTTCTTCTAGGACAGATTTGTTGGTTCTTTTGGCAGTCCATGGTATATTCAATAGACGACTCCAGCACCACAATTCAAAAGCATCAATTCTGTTTCTGTTTCTCTTGTTCAATGTCTAGCTTTCACAACCATATGATGCCACTGAAAATACCATGACATGAGTCAGACGCACCTTCGTCTTCAATGTGACATCTTTGCTTTTCAATACTCTAAAGAGATCTTTTGCCACAGCTTTTCCTAGAGAAATGAGTCTTTGGATTTCTTGACTGCTGCTTCCACGGGTGTTGATTATAGAGCCAAGCAAAGCAAAATCTTGGACAACCTCAATCTGTTCTCCATTTATTGTGAAGTTTCACGCTGACCCAGTCGTAAGGATTTTTGTTTTGTTGATGTTTAGTCGTAACCCATATTGAAGGCTATGATCTTTGATCTTCATCAGTAAATGTTTTAAATCCTCTTCACTTTCATCAAGCAGAGTTGTGTCGTCTGCATAATGCAGGTTGTTAATGAGTCTTCCTCCAATCTTGATGCCACGTTCTTCCTCATAAAGTCCAGCTTCTCGGATTATTTGCTCAACATATAAATTGAAGAGATATGGTGAAAGTATATAGCCCTGACACACACCTTTCTCAACTTTAAACCACTCAGTGTTTCCTTGTTCTATTTGAACAACTGCCTCCTGGTTCATGTACAGATTTCTCATGAGCACAATTAGGTGTTCTGGTATTCCCATTTTCCGAAGTGTTATCCATAATTTGTTATGATCCACACAATCAAATGCTTTTGGGTAGTCAATAAAACATAGATAGACATCTTTCTGATATTCTCTGCTTTCAGCTAATATCTACCTGACATCAGCAATGATGTCCCTAGTTCCCTGCCCTCTTCTGAATCCTGCTTGATTTTCTGGTAATTCCCTGTCTATGAACTGCTGGTGGATGTTTAACCTGTCCTGGTCTCTGTGAGTTTGGCACTCAAGACACTTTGGGACCCAAATAAATACCAGAGGAGCATCAGAATTGTGAATAAAAGATAAGCAATCGGGATCTAGAAAACAGGACAGTTCATACAGTTATCCTATGGTGCACATTTAACTTTTCTTGAAGAAGTGAGGTGACTTCCTATGTGGTTTCTTTTCCAAGGGTATGATCTGGTAAGTGAAGCATGACAGTAATATTTGCTAAGCAGTAGCAATGCTCAAAATTTTAAGCGTGGGATGGTTTCATGTTTCAAAGCACTTAGTTTAGAGGAAGGAACACTGGAACACGTTTCTGCCAGCCACTAACCTATAGAAAGACATAAAATACCAGAAATGAGCCTGTATGATACTTTGAAAGTTGTTTGGCCCAGTTAAAGGCTGTGCTGTTTAGAAAAATGTTTCATTTCCATAGGAATGAAGTTACTGGAATATCACTGGAAATCAAATGAAATGCAATCATAAAGAATTTGTAGTTCTAGTAGGAGAGAGTAGCACTAAGTAAAGATCCACTTCTTTTGGCTGGTAGGTGCTCTGAATTCCCTGGAAATATGATTTTTCAAAATCCCTTTAAAGATAAATTTAGAAATGTATTCCCAAATAATTCAAAAGTTAAAGAATCATAATAGAAAATATCTTGAACTTCACAATAACAACCTATTGCAAATTGAACTTTTGGGGATCAAAGGTATTTTCATTTTTTGCAGTAGTAGGGGGCATGTGCTGAACCCAGGGCCTCACACATACTTTGCCAGTGCTGTACAACTGGACTGAACCCCTAAGCCCCTTTTTTATTTTTTATCTTGAATTAGCATCTTGCTAAGTTATGCAGGATGCCTCTGGTATTGAACTCACAATCCTCTTACTTCAGCCTCCTGAGTTGCGAGGTTACAGGTATGTGCAACATCATCCCTCTCTAAGTGATTTTAAAATATTTGTACCTGGTTAATACCTGGATGGGAGACTGCCTGGCAACACCAGGTGCTGTAGGCTTAGGAGACAGACCTCGCAACCCACTCCCAAAAATCAATCTGCCATTGAAAACACTATGAACAGCAGAGAAGCACTGACAATACTGTTTCCCCTGTTGTATGTAGGGTCGCTACGAGTTGGATACTGACTCGGTGGCACCTAACGACAAGAAGAAAACCTCAAAATTAATGAGCTAAACTGCTAAATTAAGATGTAAAAGAACAGTGGAATAAACACAAAGAATGTAGAGAGAAGGAAATGATCAACACAATAGAGTAATTGAATGTAACAGAAAACAAATATAATAGAATAGAACCATAAAACCGAAAGTTTCATTGAAAATGACTAACAAAATCAAAACACCTTTGTCAAGATTGATTATGAAAAGAGTGTAGCACAAGTAAATAGTATTAGGAATAAAAAATGAGGCAGTTGTAGAAGTTACAGAGATTTAAAAAGCAATAGAAAATGTAACTTCATGACAACAAAATTAAAAATTTTGATGAGAGAAAGGCACATTTCTGGAAAAAAAATTACTAACAAACAAAAATGAATTAGAAAAACCCAGCGGCCCTTAGTAGTCATATAACAAGAAAAGAGGCTGGGTGTGGTGGCTCATACTAGTAATCCCAGCAACTCAGCAGGCAGAGCCAGTAGGATCTCAGGTTTGAGGCCAGAGGCAGCCTGAGTAACTGAGCAAGACTGTGTCTCAAGATAAAAAATAAAATATGGGCTCGAGGTGCAGTCCAGTGTTAGAGCATTTGCAAAATATGTGTGAGGCTCTGAGTGCAAGCCCCAAGTACTACACAAAAACAAAACAAAACAAAACAAAAAACTGTGAAAAATATGTCTTCAATGAAAATATCAGGATCAGAGCGTTCTTGCCTGTAAGTTCTAATGCGCTCAATAAAGAAATAACTAATATTGTAAAACTATTGCATAATGTAGACAAAGAAGAAAAGTGCTCAACTCTTTTCATGAGGTTTACAATTTTATTATTATTAATAATAATTTTTTGGTAGGACTTAGGGTTTGAATCCAGAACCACAAGCATGCTAGACAAATGCATTACCATTGAGCTTCACTGCTAGCTCCTTTTTAATTTTCCATTTTGTGACAGGATTTTGTTAAGTTGTTGAGGCTACCTCTGCCTTGAACTTGTGATCTTCCTGCCTGCACCTCCAGAGTAGTTGGGATTAGAGATCTGAGCCACAGTGCCTAGTTAATGTTATTTTGATATGAAATCCAGTGTAAGACTGCATAGGAAAACGATGACAGACCTGTCTCAGTTATGAATAGGGGTGCAAAAATCACAAAATAATATATTAGCAAGCTGATTATGACAATGCATAAAAAGATGATGTGTCTTGAGTAACTGGGGGTATTCCAACATTGCAGATTGTCTTGACACTATAAAATAATTTAATTCACTATATCAGAAGATTAAAGAAGGAGAACCATCCCATGATCTCAGTGGAGGCATGAAAAGAACTTATCAAAATTCACTATGCATTTGTGATAAAATTTCTTAGGAGACTAACAATAACTTGGACTTCCACAAATCAGGAAAAGATACCCATAGAGAAACTATGGGAAACATCACATTATTGGCAAAAGATCAAAAGCATTCATTTGAATATCAAGGAGAAAACAAATATGTCAGCCATCACCACTTTCATTTAATATTGTATTTGAAATCAAAGTCAGTTATGTAAGGCAAAACCAAAAATAAAACAACAATAGCAAAAGACAAATGAAGGAATTAATGGGTAAATAAAATTACCATTATTCCATTGAGTGCCAATAGTGAAGGATTCTACAGGAAAATTTAAATGATGCAGGAAACATCAAGAGAAGATGGAAAGAATACAATCATTTTACCAAAAAGAATTAGTGGAAGATCAAGTATTTGAAGAGGTTGTGTATAATAAGGAACCAGTGGTACTGAAGGAAGAAGTGGAAGCTGTCCAGAAGGAACTGGTGAAACACAAGGCTCCAGGAATTGATGGACACCAATAGAGATGTTTCAACAAACAGATGCAGCACAGGAGGTGTTCAATTATTTATGGTAAGATGTGCAAAAACAGCCACCTGGCCAACTGACTAGAAGAGATTCATATTTGTGCCTATTCCCAAGAAAGGAGATCCAACCAAATGTAGAAATTATTGAACAATATCATTAATATCACACACAAGTAAACTTTTGCTAAAGATCATTCAAAAGCAATTGAACAGCATATCAATGAGGAACTGCTAGAAAATCAAGCTGGATTCAGAAGAAGGCGGGGAACCAAGGACATTATTGTTGACATCAGATGGATATTAGCTAAATGCAGACAATACCAGAAGATGTCTATCTATGTTCTATTACTATGTAAAGGCATTTGACTGTGTGGATCATAACAAATTATGGCTAACATTGCAAGAATGGGAGTACCAGATCACTTAATTGTACTCATGAGGAATCTGTACGTGGACCAGGAGGCAGTTGTTTGAACAGAACAAGGAAATACAGCCTGGTTTAAAGTTGAGAAAGGTGTGCATCAGAACTGTATCATTTCACCATATCTCTTCAATGTCTATGATGAGAAAATTATCTGAAAACCTGGACTTTATGAAAAATAAGATGGCATCATGATTGGAGGAAAACTCATTAACAACCTGCATTATGCAGATGATACAATTCTGCTTGCTGAAAGTGAAGAGAATTTGAAACATTTACTGATGAAGATCAGAGAACACAGCCTTCAGTACATTGCATCTCAGTCTCAACAAAACAAAAATCTTTGCAACTGGGTTGGTATGCAACTTCATGATAAATGTACAAAAGATTGAGGTCTAAGATTTTACTTTACTTGGTTCTATAATCAACATCCATGGAAGCAGCAGTCAAGAAATCAAAAGAAGAATTGCATTGGGAAAAGCTGTTGCAAAAGATCTCTTTAAAATGTTGAAAAGTAAAGATGTCACATTGAAGACAATGGTGTGCCTGACTCATGCCATGGTATTTTCAGTCACATCATATGGTTGTGAAAGCTGAAAATCGAATATAGGAGACAGGAAAATGATTGATGCTTTTCAGTTATGGTACTGGAGATGAATATGGAATATAACCTGTACTGCCAAGAGAACATACAAATATGTCCTAGAAGAAGTGCAACCAGAGTGTTCCTTGGATGCAAGGATGGTTAGACTGCATTTGACATATTTTGGACATATCAGGAGGGACCAATCCCTGGAGAAGGACATCATGTTTAGGAGAGTGGCAGGTCAATGAAAAAAAAGGAAGACCTTCAACTAGATTGATTGACACAGTGTCTGCAATAATGACCTTAAATATAAAAATGTTGTATGCCTGGCACAGAATCAGGGAATGTTTCATACATAGGGTATCTATGTTGTACAAAGGGTTTCTGTGAGTCTGACCAGACTGGATAGAACTTAACAACATGATTATGTAATTAAAACCAAATTGAAACAAAGATTCTACATATAAATTCTTAGAATTACAAGAGGTTTATCTAGATGTAGAAAAATCAATTGTATTTTATTTATTTTGAATTTAAAAGTACAAATTGTACATATTTATCATTTATGGCATATACTTGAAATGTTCATACATTGTGGATTGGCTAAACTGCAGTGATTATCATCCATTGCCTCATATACTTGCTTTGTTTGTTTGTGATGAGAACACTAAGCATCCACTTTCTGAGTGTTTTTCAAGAATATAAAACATTTTTATTAACTATAGTAGCCATATGGGTACAGTAGATCTTTTGAGTTTCTTTCTTTTATATAGGTGTAGTTTTGTATCCTTTGCCTAACACCTCTCCAAATCCTCTTCAACAGTTCACCATTCCACTCTGTGCTTCTGTGAGTTCAGTTTTTTAGATTCCACTTACGAGATCATTTGTCCTTCTATGCCTGGCTTCTATAATCGAATATAATGCTATGTGAATTCATCTGTGTTGATATAAATGTTAAGATTCTTTGTGTTTTTAATGCTGATAGTATTATATTGTCTATATATGCCACATTTTCATTTAATTTTATTTCATTTTAATTAGTGTATAATACAATGGGTTTTATTATGGCATTTTCATACACTGATATTTTAACTTTGCCCTTTTTTCCCCTCTCATTCCCCTACCCCTTTCCCCTCTCTCCCCTCCTACTATTTCCCTTCACCCTTCAGTAATACTCCTTTTACTTTTAAGACTTATCCATATAATTCTTTTTCCTTTTTAAATTCAGATTCCACATATAAGAGAAAATATGTGGTATTTGTCTTAATAAGTTTGTGTTATTTTGCTTAACATGATGATCTCCAGTTCTATATACCATACATTATACATTCTGGTCCTCTCCCGTTCCACAGTTTTAGAGGGCCACATAATCATATGAGGATTAGGATCACATGTGGATTAGATTCTAGTGAGAGAGTTGGGTCAATATCTCTCAACCTCAAATCTAATCTGCATGCAGTTCTAATCCACTTCTGCTTTTGGAGCCATCTAAAACTGTTGAAAGGGTGTAGATTAGATTCAAGGATATATAGTATTTTCCTGAAAACAACAATTTTGTTCTCAACCACATTTTCTTTGTCCATTCATCTGTTGATGAACATTATAATTGATTCCATATTTTGGCTATTAGGAGCTATGCCACAATAAACATGAGAGTGCTCATATTTCTTCAACATAATGATATATATATATATATATATATATATATATATATATATCCAGTAGTAGGCATGCTGAATCATATGGTAATTCTAAAAAACAATAAAAATAAATTATATTTTAATATAATGTCATCAGAAAATTTTACTCAAAATTAATTTCAAATGACAACATTGAAAATAACATTACAATGTAAAATCTGTGGAATAAATTTAACAAAATATTAGCAAGAACTTTATGGAAAAACTTACTGCTAACTTAAGTGATATATTAAGACTCAGTATTGAGAGGTCAATTGATCTATAAATGAATCTATAGTGCCATGAAAATTTATCTATAAGTTAATGCAATCCCAATAAAAATCTCAACCAGGTGGAATTTGATGAACTGATCAATGTATTTAGAAATAAGAAAGTCCTCAAGGCATCAAAATATCTCAGAGGAAGTACCATATGAAAGTACTTGACTCTAATAAAAGAAAACTGACAGTAAATTAGGCAGGGCGATAACAGGGCAACAATATAAAAAAAAAGGCCAATACATTGGCTTACAATTCTCCAAACACATGAACACATATATGAAAGCACAATTTTGGTCAAACTGGAAGAGCAGCTACATGGGTGAAGCTGTTGAAGCATTTGAGAACCATATATGAGCTTAAAGATTTGTGTGTGAAAGGCAAAACTATAAAACTTTTACAAAACATAGGAGGATATATTTATAATTTCAAGGCAGTGAAAAGTTTCTTATTCAGGGCACAAGAAGCACAAATCATAAAGGGAACACGAGATGGATCTCACTAAGTTAAAATTATGAACTTCTTTTCATCAACAGATTGTCTTAAAACAAAGAGAAATGCAGTCCCCAAAGGGGAAGAGAATAATTGCAATATGCAATCAACAAAGGATTATAACTCCATTCAATAGGCTCAGTAACAAAAAGACAGCTTAATAGGAAAACGGGTAAAAGACATACATAAACATCTCACACAAGCTGAAACATGAATAGCAAGTGAATATGAAAGTGTCCTTGGCCTCATGAGTGATATGGGAATGCAAATTAAACCACAGTGAGATTCCATGTCAGGGTGGCTTGCAGTGTTGGTGAGGATGCGTTGTGATGTGGATTCTGAAGTCATGGGAGGGAGAGAGATTGTAAGAGACCAGAGTGACTTCCACATTCTTCAAAGGACATGGGTAAGAATGTGTGTGTCAGAAAATGAAGGCAATGCTGAAGGCCAACAACAGTTAAATGGATAAATAAATGACAGCATGTTCACACAATGGAAAACTAGAGAATTGTGAACAATGAAGAATTACAGCTATAACTAACAAAATTGGTGACTCAGGAGAAATATATATGAGAACAAAAGTGCCATTTATAGAAAAACAAATACATTATTCTCTTTATACAATCTTCAAAACCATTGAAAACTAAGTAATATTATCTTAAAACAAATCCAGTAAATCTTTAAAGAAGAGCAAAGAAATGATGCCTTCAGAAAGTTGTGCTTACCACTGAATAGAAAGGAATGGTAAAGGATGGGGAGGTACATGAGATATTCCTCCAACAAAGGGTTAGAAACTATCTTTTTACTTGAACTAGGCAGTGGATGCACAAGTATTTGCATTACTTTTCTTCATAACTCACATGCATTTAATAGTTTATGTCTAGTCAATATTTAATAAAAACCATGAAAACAAATTAAAACTAAAGCAGAAGTACTATTTTGAATGTTTGCACAAATATCATCAGGATGGACATACACCAATGTGCTTTTAGACTGTCAGCCCCCCCTGATTAGCCCAGCCTTCAGCAAAGGATGGGGCTTTAGGTTGCTGGGTGGTGTCTTTGAGAGTAGTTAATCTCATCTGTGTAATAAGTACTGAGATGGTTTTAGGTACACAAGTTAGAGGGAGCCTGACTCTGCATTGTCATTTTTATATCTACTCAGAGGAAGAGGAACTTGGTGCACAACATGTTCAAGCGCATAGCGATGGGATCCTCACATTCTACAGGCATATGGGGCATTCACTGTGTCCCAGAGGTGCCCAGCCATGAGTTCTGACTCTGTATCTTCCTGTCTTTGGAGGAGCCAAAACTCCTACCTTCTAGTCAAGCATGTGTACTAACTTCTAGGGAAGTTCATCCCTCTCTTCTAATTTCATTTGTATTTTAACCTAGCAATAGTGAAACCACAAACAAATAACAATTCAACAAAAAACCCTATGGAGAACAAGTATTAAATGAAACAAACAAATTGTAAGCATCACAAATGCTGATAGGCAAAGCCTGCTGCTAATATCTCACATGAGGCTTTATTAAGAGCACTTGTCTGGGTGGCAGGCCTGGCCTCTGGTTTCTGCTCTGCCATTAACCACTGTTGTATAATATTACATAAACTACAAATTTTATGAATTAAAAATCATTGGTCTTTGAGCATCTATTATAGACCAGGCATTTAAAACAACACATCATTAATCCTTAAAATAATCCTGTAATATAGAAATTATTACTCTTATTTTATAGATGAAGCAGCTCAGTTTAGTTAGTTAGCTAACTCAAGGTCAACCAGCTTCTAAGTGGCAAAATCAGAACTTGAGCCCATTTCCTTTGCCTCCAAGGTCATATTACTCTGTTGTTCTGTGTTCCTTCTTGGGATCCAGACAAAAAAAGGGCTTTGGGATAATCAACACCCTCCATGCTTTCTTACAGCTCTACACATTTGTAGTACTACCTTCCTCATTTGGCAGGAATTAACATCAATCTTATAAATGTCTTTCTGCTTCATTGTAACAGGACAGATAAATGTAACTATTTGCATGGGAGATTTTCCACTGTAGAACTCAGTTTCTGCACTGAGCTATAAGCAATCAACTTAGCTGTTTTTAGCTACCACATAAAGATATGTTTTTCCCCACCATGGTAATCATTCTGAATTTGAAAAATCTAGAAAAAAATCCAATATTTCTAAGTCAAGGAGAGTTTTTATGGTATAATTTTTGGGTGACAAAAGCAATGTGGAAGAGAGACTTTTATCAAAAAAGTGTTGATATCTCTGTGACATTTCAATATTTAACTAGGGTTAAAACTACCTTTGAAATTAAGATTTTTATTGTTGTAATTTTCATTCAAATATATTTTACTTTGGAAGGTAGGTCTTGCAAGGCAGCAGGGAGAAATTGTGACTGCTAGAAAACTACTTCTCAGGTTGTTTTGGGGCCATCTTACAATGACATCTTTGTCATGTAGCATGTACTGTGGAAAAAGTTCCATTTATTAAATTTAATTTTGGAATGCCTCATACTCACAGAAATATATTTATTTCTTTTTATCTTATAATTTAATTTTTAATTCTTTTTGTTTTTTTGATGCAGGATCTAGCTGTGTAGCCCAGGCTGTCCTGGAACTCACTATGTAGACCAGGCTGGCCTGGAACTCACGTTGATCCTCCTGCCTCAGCCTCCCATGTACTGGGATTATAAGTGCGTGCCACTATACTCACTTCTCTATTTGGGTTTCTACTGGATGAAAACTAGGGGAATTCTTCATCTCTCTACATTAATTTAGTTTTAAAAATGTCATTCTTTAAAATATCTCTTCCCATTGAAATATATAGAGTTTAGATTTACATCTCAGTTTTGGAGCCTCAGAGAGATCAGCTCATCTCTCTTTTTGAGTCTGTAACATAGATGTGCTTATACCTACTTTTCAGGAAAATTTTCCAGTGCTGTATCTAGAAATGTTTGCAAAGTTCATGCTATGTGAGAAGCACCCATTAAAGGATTGCTGCTATGATGATGATGATGATGATGATATTGTTATTATTGAAATGTATTCATTTTTTCAGGGATAGTGTTGTATGTTTCAATATAAATGCCAAGAAAGTGCTGAGCATATTGATCATGAAGGTTTTTCTAGTCTAGACTTTTTGGGGAAAGAGGTTTTGGGCTATGGTGTGACCTCACATTATACAAAAGGAGATGTCAGCAGGTTCAGAGGACTGTGATTCAAGCACTCCTCTACTTTTCTCACTCTGTGTTTTAATATTAGCTTTGGCATTGACTCAGAGTTATCAACAGACTTGTCTTTACTACTGACTTCACTGTAGTAGTTGAGTGAAGTCCTTTTGTTTAGTCCGTGTGATCTAAATGTCACATTTCTTTTGAATTTCACTAAAAGAGTAAAAAGATCATTACTATAAGAATTTCAGGTTAGGGAGGGGGTCAAGATGGCAGACTAATAACTGCTGCCTTGAGACCGGAAAAAACAGGAGGGCTTAACTAGTAGTTCAAACTTTATACCGAACAGATAGAAATAGCAAAAAAAGATAAGAGACAGTGGTAAAACATAAAGGGCTAGGTAAATAATCTCAACAGCAGAAAAAAAGAAGAAGGAAATGGCGGGGCAGGATGGAGAGATTGCCATTAGAAAAGCAGAACTTTGTCTCAACAGCAAGAGAAAATTACCATCTTAACAGAACTCGGCCAACAAGAAGACCATCCCTGATTCCACCAGCACAAGGCCAGTTGCACAGACCTTGGAGGGAGTTTGAAGGAGGAATCCAGAGGGGGAGACCAAGCCAGAGATGCTCCTGAGAAAGTGCTGGCAGTAATCACTTATCATCCCACCTGCAGTGCACTGGCAGTGAGTACACACGGTGTAGCTTGAGTTCTGTATGGGAGCCCAAGGCTCAGATCCATCACTGAGTGTGGCCCTGGTGACACACCATCATCCTGCTTGATGTGGTCCTGGTGTCACACTCCACAGCATGAGTTTGGTGGGTAGCCCTGAAGCCAAGAGGTGTTGGTAAGGGCAATCCCCCAACCTGACCTGCCATTTTCCCACACAGTAGATCTGGCTGTGCAGTCTGTAGCAAAGGAAATGAATTGACATTTCTCATGAGGAAGTATGCAGGGCTAAGAAGCACATGAAAAAATGCTCAGTTTCCCAAGCCATTAGGGAAATCCAAATCAATACAACACAGATTCCATCTAATTCCGGTAAGAATGGTCAAGATCAATAAAACAAATAATAATAAATGCTGGTGAGGTTATGGAGGAAAGGGAACACTTTTATACCAGTGGTGGGATTGTAAATTAGTTCAACCACTTTTGAAACCAATATGGAGATACCTCAGAAAACTAAGAATAGAACTACCATATGGCCCAGCTATCCCTCTCCTGAGAATATACCCAAAGGGGGATAAGTCATCATACAACAGAGACTCTTACATCTCCATATTTAATGCTGCACTCTTCACAATCACAAGGATATGTAACTAACCAAGATGTCCATCAACATAAGAATGGAAAAAATATTGTGGTACATATACACAATGGAATATTACTCAGCAATGAAAAAAGAATGAAATAATATCATTTGTAGCAAAATGGATAGAGCTGGAGAATATCATCTTAAATGAATGAACACAAGCTCAAAAAAGAGAAATACCACATATTCTCACTCATATGTAGGAGCTGAATCTTACTTAAAGGAAGAAAAAAATGCAGATATATAAAAATGAAGAATTAGGCTTAGCTAAGAAGGAAATACACAGTGGAGTAGGAAAAGCAGGGAGGGGTCTTGGGAGGGGAAGCAAAGTTGTAGAAGTAGAAAGGGGAGGGGAAATAATATAAAGGGATAAAGTGAGAGAAGATAATCTTAATGTAAATGATGCAACTTTATGAATACATGGAAAAATAAAGGAATATAACGCATAATTGCATACAAGTTTTACTACATATTAATCAAAGGGTTCTATAAACTTTGTAAGTTAATGAAAGTATAACCAAAAGCGATGTAATAGTTGCACAATGGAAATCCCAAGTGCTGTATAACTCCGTACTCCACTAACATTAACCAATCAAGGGGGGAAAAAGAAAAAAAAATTTCAGGTCATGTCTGCATCCTACTCTGTCATTATGCTTTCTCAAAATAATTTGTATTTTATCTGTAGCAAAATGGAGTTATCTTCAATTCTCTTGGAAAATTGGCAGTGACATATTAAAGAGAGAAATGGTGCAGGAGATTTTAACAAAATGTATATGTATATCTCTATATACACATATAAATATTTTGCATATTTAGTATATCTTTGATCCTTTAAATTTTATGGAGAACAATCATACTGAAAATAATAACTATCCTTTAAATAGTGTGCAGTAAAGAGAGAAAAATAATTTCATAATGATTATATTGTAAGAGTAAAGAAAGCATAGCAGAAGATGGGCACAGTATAAGGAGAAAAAACAAAGAAAGAAATGCAATTCCATTTAATCAACAAGCATTGTCTAAGTGGCTACAAAGGTCATATCTTTAGTTATACCTCTTTCTTTCCAGTTGGTTCTAATCTAGAAGAGAAGAAAAATGTAAAAAAAAGTTAAAATATTAATGATCATGTCCCTCACAGGAAAATTTTGCTGCTGCATTAATCCCAAGACAGAAGCAATCACAACAATGAGAATGAAGTGGTAGATGAGGGAAGTGGAGGAATGAAGAGATCAAGTGTTCCTGAAGCATTGGTATTTGTCCTGTGGGGTGGAAGGACCCCTGAAGCATCTTAAGAAGTTATATGTCCTGGGTATCAACTCAGTCATCTACACGATGAAAGAATTCAACCAAGTGAAATCTGAGGTCACTTTGAACTTTAAAAATATTGTTCTGTAAAATGGGAGAGGGAAAATGAGCAGGTGATGGCTTACTTAATTCTCACCGAAAGATAATTCGGTATAAATCCCAGTTTTTTAGAGTTCCAATATGAATTTCTTAGCCCCTCTTTTATTAACTTATGTACAATCTTAAAGACCAAGTTAAGTTTGAGTTAAGATTCAGAACATTTTATGTCAAAGATTTTGCATTAGAATCTGCCTGGGATAATGCAAATATGATACTTGAAGTCAGGCAAACCTGGGTTCAATTCCAATCTCTACTACTTATTGGTGGAAAGACAGTAAGCATCAGTGTGGGTTCTCTGGATCTGCAGAATCACCAGGGAACTTGTGACTCATGCACATTCTCAGGCTGAGACTTCCTACTAAGAAATACTCAAGGTAGAACCCAGCCATCTATTTTTGCAATAAGTATTCCAAGTGATATTGGTGCACCCTAGAGTTTGAGAACTGATGCATAACAGGATTGGTAACTTACCTTTCCATGTAGGAATGAGAATAGCACTGAATCTGTACCATGGTTGTCAGGATTTAATGACATAGTATTCATTACCTGACACATCTGGTCCTCACCAGAGAGGTACTATTTTTATTGTTTTACTAATATAACAATAACCATTGCTATGTCCATGACAAATTGAGAACGATACATATAATTCTCATTTACTGCTTACAAATTTAAATCTAAGCTTGTTAAATAGACTAAATTTCCTTGAAAAAAATAATCACATTAGGTGAAGCCATGAGTCATTGTCAAGAGGTGCTTCCTAGAAATTATAGTGTATTAGGTGATTGTTGACATGTTCACTGTTTTAGTGTGATGCTCCAAGCATTTATGAAGCACTGAGCATTTGTGGCATATATGAACAATTTTAGCCTGTCACCCTTTGCTGTAACACAAGGGAAACTCCATGAATCAATTAGAGGTACAGGACTCAATGTCATTATTATCTAGTTATGGCTTTAAACCAATCTTGGAACTTCAATAAGCCTCACTTTTATAATTTCTAAAACTGGAGTCCTAATGTCTCCTATTAGGTAGTTGATAATCTGATGAGATAGATAGATATAAAAGCTAATGTTCTTAATAAAACACATATTAGCTGGTACACCTAAATTCAACCTGTAAAGAATAACATCATTCATTCATTCATTGAACTTGACAAATATTTGTTAAGTACCTATACTGCAGTAGGCTCTGCTTTGGAAAATATTGCACAGAGACAGAAACTGTTTCTGGGTTAAATGATTGAAACTTTTCTGAGACTCTTAGGAGGCTAATGAGTACTCTACGTGGAAATTAATATGTTCTGGGACTATTTTACCTCTTGGGAAAGCTTAATGTTGATTTGATGAGAGTGACAAGAAAATGAAAATTCACAAATATAACATGGTACAACTTTCGGGAAAGCAACTCATCAAGAATCATTAAAATTACATATCCTTCTGACCCACTAACTTCAGTTTATGACTTTCATCAGCTATTCTCAGAAAATACAGATGTAACCAAGATTTATATTAAAAGTGCTTCTTATTACTTTATTTGTAATGGTGAAAAATTGGAAATAAACTAATAACAAGGGAATGATTGAGTTATGTTGATAAGCATAATATATATCACTGACATTTAGTGTTCAATACAGTGTTAAAATCTCCACAATGGAACATTACCTAAAATCCAGGTAACAATAGATATATTCGATAGATATATTCAGAATAATTGCAATTTAAGGATATATATGTATATATATATATATATATATATATATATATATATATATATATATATATATATATATATATATATATATATATAT